>JAECUM010055046.1:0-37149 GCA_016617855.1 Megalonaias nervosa
AGGGAAATAAATTATCTTTGTTAAAATTTACAAAGCTTGTTGTCTTCACTCTTTCTTTGTGTTACTTTGAACGAGCCGATACATAACATCTAGAATATGCATGGGTAAAAAACCAAGGAAACAGTGTAATCATGTGTAACATGGACAATGATTGCAGAGAAACTGCACATATATCTAGGATCAATTCATGATTAGGCACAAAAAAAATATGTGTGTTTCCTACTGCACTGGTTTTTAGATTAGGGAGGTAGTTATTTTTTTAAAAAACATTATTTATATTATAATGATTGGTATATATAATGTACTAAGTACTTCCAGTACTGGTCAAAATTGGCTCAATTAGATGCACAAATCAATTTCAGGATTTTTTTTTATTTTTTATTTTTACCCTGGAGGAAAAAAGTGTTGGGTCAGCAATGAAAAACAGGGACAGTCAGCTGACCAGTAACTCATTTTTGGGGCTTTATTACTGACTGATTTTATTCCAAGTTACCAACAGTAAAAATTTCACAATGAAATTAAAATTAGGATTATATGTGTATATTACTAGACGATGCATTAGATGTGATATGAATCCTGCTGGTTGTAGAACAACTTTTGTTGTCATGAAAATGTTTTGCATTATACTTCATATCACTTTACAATGCGCATAAAATGAAGTTGCTTTTCATGACTTCCAATTTCTGGATCCACATATAAACTTCATACTAGTGGATTCAACCTGCAAATGCATTTTTTGCCATTGATTTTCTTCATGTAAGGCTTTCTGAGGCTGTAAAGTACTACTCAAAGATGCCAAAATATGAATTAGGGTTTTGCTTTGAGCAACAGAAAAATGTGATTTGAGTAAATAAAATAAGTTTAAAGTAAGCTAGACAGTTAATCTTGACAATATAAGTAAACTTTGCAACATGACCTGTAATCTTGACAAGTACACTTGACAACAAGGCAAGCAATCATGACAAGAGAAGACATGTAATCTGACAATACAAGACATGTAATATTGACAAGTAAACTTGACAATACCAGACAAGTATTCTTGACAACAAGACAAGTAATCAAGACAGTACAAGTAAACTTGAAAACAGGACAATTAACCTTGACATTACAAGTAATCTTGGTAATACAAGACACATAAACTTGACAGTACTAGACAAGTAAACTTGACAATACCAGACAAGTAAACTTGACAATACCAGACAAGTAAACTTGACAACAAGTAATTTCAACAATCAAAGAGTCATAAATATTAAACTCAAAGCCTCAGGTAATAAATTTATCACAAGAAAAAAATTATTGGTATTTCTCAACAATATATAAAATATTCCTATATAAACTGGTAAATACTATCAAAATATTTTTCATGAGAAAACAAAACTTTTATCTTTATCTTACCGGATTATTTTCAGTACCAAATTTTTCATATTACCAGCTTCAAACTGAAAATTGAGATAAAAATAAACTCAACAATTCACATAAAACCATTATATGTTTCAAATGATAATAATGAATGATGAATTCTTTACACTTTGAATAACCCTGCAGCAAAGAAATGAAAGACATGTGAATTTGGAGTGTCATATTCCACTTATGAATACATTACACTATACAAATGATAACAGCAAATACTTGTTAAATGACCTTATTTTTCTAATTTATCACAAAGACAAAGTTATGACCTAATAGCTACTTAAAATCCTTGTTTTCTAATTATTTAATTAGCACATAATGAACACTGTTTCTGTCATAAAAAAAAATGGCTTGTACTAATGAAATGCTATTCATGGTATCCTGAGATAAGGATATATTAAATTCCAATTACTTAAATTCCTTACATGTAATTGGTTAATGTAACTTGAAATAAAATGAAGCTAGTAACTGCAGGTTTAAACTTTAAAAAAAACGAGGAACATATCTCCTATCTCGTATAAACATTCTTCATGGTTATTCAAGAGAATAAAAAACTCAAAGACTTTTTATGAGACAGCATCATCTTTTTGTTTCAAGTGCACAAATACACACATACACACACACAAACAGACATTCTGATTTGTTAAATGCTCTGTACAATATATTTAATAGCAATCCACAGTTACTGAATGGAGTAACACTCCCCCTGTATTTACTGAAGTCATCTTTGACCACTAATATTGATGAAATTAGCAAGAGGAATGGTGAGCAATTTACTCACATAAATATACCCCCAAACCCTTCTGTATCCCACCTCTACCCTATGGTGGCAATAAATCTGGGGTAAAAAAAAGTGCAACTCTTCTGAAAAAAGAGCAAGTTCCACAATTTGTCAACATGCATAACTTCAGATGTATAAGTTTTACAGCAAGCCACTAAAAACTGCAAGTTACATTTAAAAAATACCATAATACAAGGCATCCAAACATAAGTAATTATGGCAAGGAGCTCTTACAGAACATCATGGAAGTACAAAGATTTTTTTCAATATATGCATCTCTAGGTGATGACCTTATTACTTACCAAGTTTCATGGCAACGCATAAAAAGACTCTGAGATTAATAGTGTTAATGAGTCCATGTCATATACTGCATTAAGCTACAAGGGCAATAACTCTTAACAAAACTTACTGCAGCAAATTGATTTATCAATATGTACATTGTCAGGTCATGACCAAAATATTTACCAAGTTTCAAGGCAAACCATAAACAATGAACACAATAATGCAAAACTAGATGAGATTGTGTCATACACTGCCTCAAGACAAAAAAGAAGGGCAATAACTGAAAAAAGTAATGGTAGGAGCAAAGTGATTTGCTGATATACAGTTGTTTGTTGATGACCATGATATATAGTGTTGCACATTAAACATGGGCTCAGGGTTTCCTGCAATTTTTGTCCTATGTCCCCAAAATCTTGACCATGTGCACCCCACTGGACATGCTTTTCTGTCAGAAAATATTTACAAAAATTAGCCTATAGCTTTTCATTAATGGATGCCCATCCATGTTTCCATTGGCACTAACCATAGTTGCAAATATAAAAAACTGTAAGATGGTTATGACTACTTATTTTAAAACAATGCATCGGGCAACAAAAATATTCAAGGTTTATGGTAGCTGGCCAAGATGCAATGCAAAATGGCTGACTGTCATTAGTGCAACATATTTTCAAGGTTATTGTTGTTTTGCATTTAATGCCATTTCTCAGTGCAATATGGCTATATATGGCAGCCAGTATAATTGGTTTAAGAAGAACCTGGCAAAATTCAAGTAAGAACCACCAACCAGTGGGAAGCTACAGCAGATTTTCTCAAATACACACATTAGCTGAGCCTGAGACTCAAACAAATGGAAAGAAGTGAGTTGGCAGTGATCAGTAAAGATGAATGCTTTGAGGTTCAAGTTACGCCTACAGCGAGGAAGATTTAATTTATTCTGAGGCTGAAATAATGGCAAAAGAGACTAAGTTTATGCAAATACACAATTTGCCATTTAATTAATGATTTGTTACTTTGGACAGTTTAGTAATTCAGAAAACATAGGTAATTATTTTAAACGAGAACAAGATTCAGAGCAGAAAATTGTGCAGTGCAACTCATTTCAGGTTAACCAGGCATTCAAAAATGGTAAAACTTTTATTACAATAATATAAGTATACAAGAAAAATGTAACAAGACAACAAAGTTAAGATGGCAAAATCATAAAAGCATGTAGGATTATTTCATTTTCATATGTTACTATATCATATACTATTACGTCCCTCAAAATGTTGTGTCCCACAAAGGGACACAGTGTCCCCTGCCCTTGGAATCCTAAGTGCAACACTGATAATATTTACCAAGTTTCATGGCAATACATCGTAACATATGCCAAATAGATGGAAAGACCTTAGGATTACTATAATTATAATTAATATATAAAATCTTGAAAGGTAGCTTTTCATTTAGATCAACAAAAAAGGTCAAATGGAAAGTGTATGCAAATTATATTCAATAACAAACAAAACAATAAATCTGAGTATCTACTCAAGCTGGGGAACTCAGTGAATATATGCTCCTGTTTACTGCACTAAAATAGCATTTTTACAAGGAAAATTAACAGGACATCAAGTCAATGAACAATGCATAAAATGGTCAGATAATTAATGCAACTCTGAAAACCATTTCAGAAATATGTGAAGCTATCTTACTTACAGCATGCTTGAGAGTGGTAAGTTCATAAAGTACACAGCCAAGTGACCATACATCACTGAAATGGGAAAACAGGTTTCTGAAAACATCTTTTGTCTCTTTGACAATTTAATATCTGTGAAGAAAGCAATGGAAAGGTATGCCACAGCTTGGAATCATTCCAAATGCTGTTCAAATATTCTAATTATTTCCTAGATAAAATCCATTATTGTCACCATGTTGTCCTGGAATTAGGATGCTCTCATCCATCCATCTGACCACCCAACTGTTCTTACATCTATTTACCATATCTTTTACTTCCACACTGTTGGACAAAATCAGTCAAACCTTTTTTTATAATTAGCTATTAACTTAGTCATTAATCCCAATGGATTCCAAGGTTGAAACTCTGATTGTCATACATTATATATATATAGCACTTCAGTGTGGTCCACAGATGACGTGGAAGATTGAAGCCAGGAAGGCAGACAAATGGCTCAGCTACGAGGCAGTGGTTTACAATATCTGTTGAAGACCACTCAACACTCCATGCTGAAATAGCTGTCATATCCTCTGGCAACAAACCTAACCAGATTAGATATCTCGAAGTTAAGCGGACTGCTGTATGTGAGGTGATGTCCATGTACAGTGAAAGTATCTCACTGGCATAGACCTTAGCCAACACTTCTGTGGTTGCTTCCTGGCGATGCAGATGTGGAGGAGGAATGTTGCTGAGTACCGGCAGCCATGGTAAAGGAGTAGGACGTAGTGTTCCAGAGATTAAGCGCATTGTTGTGTTGAGCTGGACATCAATTAACTTAGTGTGGGATGATCAAGCCTAGACAGGAGTGCAATACTTGGCTGTCGAATAATAGAGGGCCAATGCTGATGTCTTGAGTGTCTGAGCACTAGCGCCCCAGGTTGAGCCAGCCAGTTTGCGGAATAGGTTGTTTCGAGTGCTAATTTTTTGATGCAGTTTTCTTCAGGTGGTTGCAGAATGTCAGTGATCTGTCCAGAGTCACACCAAGGTCGAGTACTGTCTAGCACTGAGACATCATGCTACAGACATGTGGCATCGTGTCCCACTCAGTCACATTATCCTGACACCAGTCCTAACACTAACCTCTTAATGCTAAGCAACAATTGAAGCAGCTGCAAGTACCAGTTTTATAAGTCTTTGGTATGGCTTGGCTGGAGTTCAAAACCCATGACCGCCCACATCAAGGTGGATGCTCTAACCACTTAGGTTACCAGAGTAGTCATATATGTATAAATATAATCCCAAGCAGGAACTAAACCTCTGGCACAAGTAAAGGCACTTATCATTTAGCTCACTTGCTCCAGAACCATTACTTAATTGACCATGCACTCATACCAAAGACAGGGTGGAACAAGGCTGAAGGTAATGGATATTCAGCTATATGCACAATGGACTGGCAGTAAATCCACAACAACAACAACAAAGCATATGTATGAAATTACAGTTACAAACTGACACCTATATACTAGTGAGGAAAGCACTATCCCAAACTTCAAACTGTATGTTCGAGTACATGGATATATGAAATCAATTTATACTGAATGACGTCAATCAAACAGGTTAGAGAGTTATAGTCATCTGAAGCTCTTGCCCCTCGATAATGCACTAATCCCCCCAAAATGATGAAACAAGGTTGAAGGAAATGTCTTGCAGTGGCCAAGAAATGACATACCAGGCAAGCATCCTTTTTTAGGGATGAGCACATGGTCAAATATGTTAAAGTACCAGTGCATGAGAACTAGGTAATAGGTACCCTTATTTCTGGCATAGGTTAAAATTCCTGCTTTGGACAGATTAGGATAGATTATACCTTTATTTCAAAAACAATATTTTTTATTACATAAATTTCAGATCCAGGGATGATGCTTTCCTCTTTGTTTGGTAGTATTAAACAAGTATAGCAATACAAAAACACAAGTCACTTATAGCAACAGTCAGTATTGCAATTATCTATATTACTTATAGCATGAATAAATTACATCATATGAAAATACAATATAGGGAGAGGGAGAGACAGATCTAGTATTTCAACCTGTGTTGTCTACCTAACTTAAACTGATCAAATAAAGTATTGTACAAATATAATCTTTCCTCAAAATTATTTCAATTTCATTCAATACATGCTTTGCATTGTTCAGAAATTTTATTCTTCTGAGAATGTATTTTGTGTAGTGTATATCATCTGTAACTTTTCAAAGAGCTATACCAATGCAAAATAATGATTTTTTGTGGCTTTGTCCCTAAAATTCTTGGAAAAGGGACATTCATAATATCATGTTAAGTAAAATGTACAGGAACAATAGAAGCTATAAGGCACATCAATAAAAATCATACAAATCACAAATAGGAAATAAATTATTAGTATTTGTACCATGTCTTTGCTTCCCAAAATATCAGTAAAAGTTTATAAGTTTCCCAATTTTAATGAAGTTTTTAAATTTCTGTTCTTTAAGTTGGTCAAGTCACAGTGGCTTTTAAAGCATATTTAAATTAAGATGAAGTTTTGTCTCATCAGAAATGAACTCAATATGCCATCTTTACTTATTAGTAAGTAAAACCCAACTGCAAACTGCACAGACCCATATCTGTTACTGCATAATGTGCTAGCAGATCCATGTCTATGCAGTTTGTTAGGAGTAATCAGTAGAACAAACAACATAGACCCTGATCTGCAGACGCATTATGTGATGGCAGATCAGGGTAAATGTTGTTTGCAGTTGGATTCAGCTTATAAGTATGTATATATGGTATATCCAGTTAGAAAAATATTTTTAAAATGTACCTTTTATTGTTGTATGGTTTGTTTTCACAGATCTCTGGGGACAGATAATATGGTGTCCCTATGCAGGTCCTTGCCAGTTCTACAGTGCTGTCAAATATAAAGTGTACATAGTAAGTAGTACAGATAATACACTTTGCATTTGGAATGTTTTTCAAATGCTATTAACATAATACTAGCTTAAATTATTCAAATTATACAATAAATGCATGAATGAATAAATGTTTCATTGTGTTGCAAAAGGGAAAGTCCGGGCAAAGGTATATCCTGGTCTCCTTGGTTTGGATGCACTTAATCACTTATTTTCACATTTTCAGAAATATACTTCTTTCATAGTGATATTTCTCATTAGTTTAGTAGCATTAGTTATTTTAGCAAATTATGAATAACAAATGAAAATGATATATTCTATCATACTCGTCTTAATAAGCTTTCATTAAGATGACCCTTTGTTGTAAAGATTACGTAGTACATCACTCATTATGATGCATCTCAAAGAAGTCTATTTCTTCTGTGACACCATTGTATATATGCTCCAGAGAAAATAATACATTGCAGAGCAACATCAATAGCACATAGAAAATTCAAGTTAATAGGAAAAAAATTACATGAAATAATTAATTTAGCATTCACAAGGTTATCTTATATTTCTCATATTCTTCATTTTGGAACAGATATTGTCACAAAAACAAAAAAAATCAAATTGGGAAAAATCATGGCCATATTATGATAAAAAATTTTACTTACAATTTTCAAAAAAACTAGATTTAATCTATGACTGTTTTCCAATACTTGATTGGAATTGTGAATATAGAGAACTCAATCTCTGAATGTACTGTTTTTGGAACTTTAAAACTAGTTTGCATCCTTCATAAATTCCGCCTCTAACAGTGCAAATAATTAGAGACAGAAGACAAAAGGTTACAAGAGAAGGTTTTATTTTCATTTACTGTAATTTTTACCATTATCAAACCAATTTATAAATAATAAATTGTTCAAAATACGTTCAATATTGAGATTCTCTTAAAGACTGATTGAAAATTTGCTGTTAAAGTAAACAATTTTATTCATCAGATAGAAAATCCTAATACAACTTTTGTAATAAGAAATAATACACAAGATGCTGATTTAGTAATGACATATATAATAAATTTATGTTTCACATAAATTTCCACAAATTATAATAACAAATGAAGCACCTCATAATATCAGAAATGATAGATCCATATAATACATTATAATGTTGTGACCATTCTAAACAGTGTTACTAATGCAATTATGATTTGTCAGTCACGTGGCTAGCATATATTGAGAAGCAGACTGGATGCTTGTTATGGTAGGAAGTTGATTTGCCCCATCAGAATATCTAATAAGGATAATTATGAGAACATACTGATTGGAAAAAAGAGAATTAGTGAACTGCAGCTTTGTTTCATTTCACAAATGATAATAATAGGATTTTCTACAAGTGTTTCTGTCATCGTAACTCAAACGTGAACAGTGTTAACAAATGTTGTGGTTGTGATGCCTATGAGAGACATTCTCTCGAGAACTGAGTTTATGATACTGTGTCAAAATAGGGTAGCATCAAATGTGGGATGATTCTAGGCACTCAATTCAATTAGGTCATTTCACTTGTTAAATATGTTAAGTTTGAGCACATCTGGCCCACCAGTTTGGGTACAATCAGTCTTTCTTAATTTTCCTGACACAAATGAGATGCACCATATTTGTACAGAAGGCTGTGTATTGGTGACATGTATATGGCATTCCTGGTTACTGCCATCCTGGCAGTGTCATGCTTATTGTACATGACCCAACTGTCTTGTGTGTTTGTGTGTGTGTGTGTGTGTGTGTGTGTGTGTGTGTGAAAGAGCAAAAGAGAGATAAGTGCTTTCAATTACCTTCCCTGGATGACTTCAAACAAGGATAACAAGTAAAACATACATGTGCACAGAATTGACTTCTATATGTAGCTTTTATGGATAAGTGGGATGGAATAGTTTTGATTCTAATATTTTTGCTATTCTTGTATAAATAAGGTCTGATTATTATAAGCTAAAGTTGATAACTAAACTCCTCAAACATGGCCCATCAGATACTGACAGACATGGAATGAAATAAAAAGTATTTGAAATCATAATTTTATTAGCAGGTGAGAGATGATCTTTCTTGCTAATTTCTTTTCAATCAATTTAACTTGACTCAGCTATACACAGCAACTGATAAGTCCAAGCTGTGTAAATTTATTGGATCAAGATAGATAACAATAGCTCTAACTTGTCTTTAATAGTCATGATTTTTACAATAGCTCTAACTTGTCTTTAATAGTTCAAGATTTTTACAATAGCTCTAATTCATCTTTAATAGTCAATATTTTTACAATAGCTCTAACTTGTCTTTAAAAGGCTAGATATTTACAGTAGACATTAAATAGGCTCGAGATTTACAATAGCTCTAATTTGTCTTTAATAGTTCAAGATTTTTACAATAGCTCTAATTTATCTTTAATAGTTCAAGATTTTTACTATAGCTCTAACTTGTCTTTAATAGTTCAAGATTTTTACAATAGCTCTAATTTGTCTTTAATAGTTCAAGATTTTTACAACAGCTCTAACTTGTCTTTAATAGTTCAAGATTTTTACAATAGCTCTAATTTATCTTTAATAGTCAATATTTTTACAACAGCTCTAACTTGTCTTTAAAAGGCTAGTTATTTACAGTAGACATTAAATAGGCTCGAGATTTACAATAGCTCTAATTTGTCTTTAATAAGCTAGATTTTAAAATAGCTCTAACTTGTCTTGAATACTCAAAATTTTTACATTAGCTCTAACTTGTGTTTAAAAAGTTCAATTTTTATAATAGCTCTAACTTGTCATGATTAGGCTAGATTTTTACCATAGCTCTAACTTGTCTGTAATAGACTAGATTTTAATCAATGAACATTCACAATCAAATGATAACTGCCTTGTATAGAAGAGTAACTTGCTACCCTTTCAAGGAAAATCTGTTGGAAAGTGTCCTGTGCATGGGATGATCTTAATTCTTGGACCATTTTATAGACCAAGATTGAAACTATGTCAGAAATCCAAGCTGACTTTTAAAATTACCCTTACAATAAGAAAGACATTAATCAAAGACACTATAATAACATGTACATTACTGATGGAAGGAATGTAACATTTTTCCCATCAGAACAAGATCAAAAATCATTGTCATAAAACAAGGTTAACTAAAATTTAGTCTTACATTAAAAGTTCATAAGTCAATGAATAAAAATCAAAATGGGTATTTTTTTTCTCAAGATAAATGTCCATCAAGCAATGTACAATTAAAAGCTACCTTCAAAATTCTTGCACCTAGTATGCAAAGAATAATTTTGGTCCACCAGAAAAATACAATTAATCATACACAAATTCAGAAAGAATTCATGTGGAAGCTGAGTGTACCAATTAAAGTCTAGGGAAACTGAAAAAAAGAAAAATTCCACACTGATATTATAGCAAATATCCAGATTTCGAAAGATTAAGTAAAGTGTCTGGTGTTCCCCAAATCTCGGACAGGTAACCTGCTCAATTAATAACTAGTGGTGTGAATCCTATACCCAAATGTGATTTCACAATAATCAACAATATGAAAGAAAATATCACAAGAAAATTCTGTGCAGAATTAATTATGTCTCCACAGTTTTCTAAAATATTTAAGAATTATGCAATTTTTGGCAAATATTGTTGTCACCAGTCTTAATATCTACCTCCAAAACAATACCTTTTTTTTGTCCTCCATTTGCTCCAAATTCTTAAACCTGTGGATTTTACCCCTAACATGACTACATTGGTTATCACATGTGTTAGTTAGGTTCTGGAGTAAGCAAATAGCATTAGCAAAGGAAGGTAATCTATAATATTCAGACTGCCCAATTGACTAAGTGAAAAACTGGAACTTTGTGTATGATATTGGCAACTATACAATACAGTGATATAAAATTCCTTGTATTAGCAAAATTCAGCTCATCACACAGAGACATGCTTTCATCAGCATACTAAATCTTTTTCTGCAGTTGCTAAGGCTGGTGTTTTACTAGGGTCAATATTGGGTCCATTGTTATTTGTAATTGTTATTAATGACCTCCCACTTACTACTAAGAACTCCATCTGTTTGCAGATGGTGCAACATTTTATGCTGCTATTCCATCCTTAAATGCCATTCAAACCAAATTAAATGAAGATGAATATACTCTAAATTAGATTACGACAAAATGCATGTTAATAACCACATCTAAGATATTGGCTCACATGGACCTGAATCACCTTGATTTAAAGTTTAAGAATACAACCAGATATGTAAATTGCTTTCTTCCAAAGTTGTCAAATTAAGAAATACCATTCTCCTGATGCCAGAATTCTATATTTTAATGCATATATTTAACCACTGCAAAGTCATTTTGTAAATATATGGTGAAATTGCTTGGGACAAAACACTGACAGAATTTTCACTTACAAAAAAGCAGCATGTGTACTTCTCAATAAACTTACTGGGACACCTGAAACCCTGTCAGATGGTATGTGTGTGATTCAGATTTTTAACATAGCTTTAACAATTTTTTAGTCATATCGCTACGATGTCTGCAGTGTGACAGTTTATAGTGATGTTTAGCACTGGGGCATCATGCTGCAGACATGTGGCATGACGTCCCACCCAGTCACATTATCCTGACACCAGGCTGACCAGTCCTAACACTAACCTCTTAATGCTGAGCGCCAAGCGAGGCAGCTGTTAGTACTTTTTTTAAAGTCTTTGGTATGACCCAGCCGGGGTTCGAACCCGCGACCTCCCGCATCCGAGGCGGATGCTCTAACCACTAGGCCACCGGAGCGGTCTATCAGATGGTAAAGGAAGGCCCAAGGACTAGTTTTGAACTAACTGACTTGCCTTCTATAAATAAAGGTATTACTATTTATTACCACTCTTCTTTATTTTCTTCTTCTTATTATTATTATTATTCATCCGCAAAATTAGCTCTTAAGAAGGGGAAGATTACTCTCTGAGACCACCTCTCTTATTTCCCCATAAGCCTCATACAAGCCTATTTGCACAATCATGGATTTCTTCAGCTAAAGTAACAATGAATGTGCAGACTGTTATTATTTCTTAAGTGGGAAATAGTTCTCTAATGTGTAGAATGAGTGAAGATATTTTTTATAACAGTACACCCATAACGTTAACCAATATATACAGAAAGCACAATGAAAAGTAAAAAAATTATCCACGTAATTCTATTTAAATTAGATGATGAGTTTACAGTGGAATCTGTCTTGCAAGACCCAACCCCTTTGAACAAAAATTATGGTATCTCAAGACAGGTGGTCTTCCGTAACATGTCATTACACTTTATAATCAATACATGTGTAGAGTATCTGGTCTCTCAAGAGTGCACAACTATAGCTGTTGTTTCATATTTTCATAACTTCATTTTCCATACACAGTCAGTAGAAATTTCAGTGCAAAACCATTTTCTGAAATTTTGTTGAAAGGTATGTGTGATAAAATATTTTAGATCCAACATTTGCATATGCATACATTCTTTATATTTATGAAAATTAATTCTCTTGGATAAATTCAATATATAATTCCTCTTCCAAAATGTTGCCCATGACAATATTATTGCATCTGTATTGCTAATTTAGAAGGACCAGATTTTCATAAAAATAAAAAAAGTGACTGGTTTTGATACCTGCACATTAAAGGCAGTCTAAAAGAGCTTAAAAGCAGTTGTATGTGGTTTGTCCAGGATGTCATACCTATAGGACCCAGACCAGTTATTCATTTTCCATTGACATCAATATTAGCGTATTTGAGAAAATAAAACTATTTTGCACACTGTATAGCCCTATACAAAACATGTGTACTTCTTGAAAGAATGATGCAGGAAACTGTCTCAACAATCAGTACTGAGCATACTGCAGCACTTTTGGAGCCTGCTAGAAATATGAAAATTATGCAAGTAAAAGACAGAATCTGTGTAAAAGCTCAATGCACTAAAAATCAAGGAAAACTGAAAAAAGAAAAATCATATACAGATATTACTGCCAACAGCCTAATCTCAAAGGATTAAGTATGATATTCAGTGCTCCCCCCTCAATGAGACTGTTACCTGTTTAATTAATAACTGCCAATGGCCCAGTCTCAAAGAATTAAGTTTGACTCAGTGATCCCTTACACTGAGACTGGTACCCTGTTGAATTAAAATAATTTGTGGTCTTAATTCTGAACCAGTGGAAATAATCTGTACATACATCGTATGTACATATGTATTACATACCTGCCAAGAACTTTTGCAATTCCAAAGTCTCCAAGTTTTACTGTTTCTTGTGAAGTGAGAAAAATGTTCTGTAATTAAAAGAAATTCAAAACAGTAAAATGAATATGTGTAAGCAAATTACAACAAAATGAGAATTTCTTATTTTCCAAATATAAATCACACAGGTATGATTTCAGCACAGAAAATATTTCATTATTCTTGTACTTACATTCTCTTGCTTAACATTTTATCACTATATCATGAAGAAAATGAAATTACATTAGATTTGTTATCAAGGATACCTAAAATTTTAACTGCATAAAACAAAAGTATTCTATTATGATGTTTTACTGTACATGACCTATATATTATTTACAACAACCATTATTATGTATATTTAATTTATTTGGTGTGCTTGACCTTTGTCCATGATTTAGGATATAGTTTTGGTGTTTTTTATTAATATATAGTTTTGTCTACTTTCTAAGTTATAAACATATGTTTGCTTGGGTGTGAGTTCAAGAACTAGCCTTGATTATGACATCAGAAGGTTCTAGAAATGAATTTATTTAAGTTTGGAGTCATTTTACATTAAGATGATTATGTTTTTTTCATAAAAAGTTTTCACAACATAGGTAAAGTTGGGATATGTACAAGGTTGAGACGAACATGATTATTCAATTCTGCATTTAATATCAATCTGGAATCATTTACTGTTATGTTCAGATATAATTTGAGAGGAATCATTTAAATTATTCAGTGGAATTACAAAGTGCTCATTGACATTTTTACTCAAACACTATTTTGGGATTATTGTGAATTCACTCAAAGTCATTGTGGATTAAATCATTGTGATACATCAAGACTGTTGGCACATCAGCTCATTCAAGGCTATTGGTACATTAGCACCTTCAAGACTTTAAATCTTTTTTGGAACACTCTATACTTCTGGACTTGTGATAGAACTTTTTATTTGGGATTTAATTCACAATACTGTAAGTTCATTTTAAAGTTTCAATTTTGTATTCTAGGGATATAACTTATTTCTTGAATATTTTTACTAAACTTGTTGCACTTGTGTTTTTGGTTACTTAGTTTCAGACCATAGGGTCATAAAACACCATGTACCTAATTTTGTGTTAAACAGAAACCAATAGACACACTGAACAATTCAAGGTGATTCAGAAACCACATCCTACTTGTTGGTTACTTTATATACTTACATATAAGTTGACAACAACTGCCAACATCACAGACCCTTATCTGCTGTTATGTTGTTTGTTCTATTGATTAGTCCTAGCAAACAGCACAGATCCAGAGCATAATGCACTGGCAGATCTGGGTCTGTGCAGTTTTAGTAGCTGAACTCTACTTATAATCTACTTTATATAGTTGTAATGTGTATATACACTGAAATTATGTTTGACAATTGACAAGTTAATTGACCTCTGACACAAGTGAATAATTAAATGCCATGGCTATTTAAATATTAAATATTCTAGTCCATTTCAAAGTCAAGAAAATAATATAACTGTGCATCCACTTAGCAGAAACAAATACACTGTGAACCAATCTGTTTCAGAGTCAATAAAGTAATATAACTGAGTTTCTCATTAGAACAAACACATAAACTGCAACAGCCATTGATAGTCAAATATATAAATGAACCACTGCATCATAATAGATAAAAATTCAAAGTGCTTTTGGTCTTACATCATATAATGCAGTTTAACCATTGATGCAAATAAAGTGTGTCAATAAGCCCTGTCCACATTAGAAATAGTTGACAAAATGTATATAACAAACACAACTGTCATGTGACCAATAGCTGGTGAGCAAGTTATTTTCATGATTCACAACTGAAATTATTAAAAAGAATTGTGAGTAGTTTCCACATAAATAAGCCTTGTGTATGTGCCAAACATCAGTCACTACTACTGACCTGTGATTTTATGTCTCTGTGAAGGATCTTTCTGTCATGGATATGTTTTATGGCAAGGCACATCTGTACAAACCAGTCCAGGATCTGAAATAAACGAGACAAACAGACAGCCTATAGTTATCTTTCAAATACATACAGCATGGTTACGAGCATCATTGTAAGTAGAAAGTTCACCCTGTAATAAAGGCAGCAAAATTCACTATTAACCCCACGCTAAGGACTACATATATATATATATCTAAGCCTGGTCCAACTGCAAACTCTGTAGAGTCACCCAGATCTAACATCACAAAATGTGCAGGCAGATCTTGGTCTATGCAGAACAAACAACATAGACCCTAATATGCCTATGCATCATGCCAAGATTTGTGTTTAAAGTTTAAATGTATATAAAATATATATTAAATTCCATAACATTTGGTTTACTGACAATACTGGTAGTTTGTTTATGACTAATGACATGCTGTTTGAGAAAATATAAAACCCAGAGAACCATAAAGTGAATGATCTTTATAATAAATTATTAAATAAATTTAACCTTTTTTGTGTGTGCGTGTATGTGAATGAACACACTGGGTAATTGATTCTATGTGTGTGTGGCTTACACATGTTACATTGTTATGATTCCTACTTCTTTTCACATGTACTTACTTGATCTTCTGAAAAAAGTTGTCCCTTCTGAGCATTGATCCTGCCATACAAATCACCTGAAAATCAACACAAGAAGTTCTCAATGTGATTAATTTCTAGATTCTATATATTTAAGTGACAGAGCTCTGATAATCTGACAGTCATAAGTCCTACGGAACTGGGAAAAAAATTTGGGGTGCAGTAGGGTAAATCAGAAACATTCACTACAGTGGAATGCTTGATTATCTGCAATGGTTTTAAATAAGGCACAAGACAGAATTTAAAATTACAGGTATACCTTTATGTTAATCATTATTTAGTAAATATCAAATGCAACATAAAGAAAAATAATAGTATTGTGAAACTAGTGAATGTGTGTGTCACAGAATGAAATATCCTTACTTCATAATGAAACTTCTTTAGTATGAACAGAATTTATCCAAGGGTTAAAGAATTATAAACACATATGAAACTTTAACCATTACCTTATAAGACTGTTCATGTTGGTGCTACTGGAATAGCAACTGATTTTCCACTAACATGAGCCAAAGAAAACTTCGATCTATATTTTAAAAATCATTTAGTTTTCACCTAACCTATGAATTTAATCCAAGCCAAGTTTAAAAGAGACAGAAAAAGCCTCAATGCTTCTAGTTTACTTAAAAAAAGATAACAAAATTCATTTAAAATCATGGATGACTGAAAAACATCCATAGGTATAACAAATTTTAAAAATAATCCTTACCTCCTGAGCAATAATCCATGACAATGTAGAGACTCCCAGACTCTGTTTTAATAAAATAATAAACAAAATAGAATATCTTCATTTAATATAGTTTCAAAGGTCAACTTTACACAATTTCAATAAAAAAGAAATAAAGTTTAAGCAAGGGCCAGACCAAAGTATCTAGGAAAACAATTATAACATGTCCCTAACTATTACAGGTGATATCATTGATGCTCACAGTTATGGCATGCAAACCATCAATGATCACTTACAGGTCAAGTCTCAAAATAAATAAGTGTGATAGATCTAGCAATTTGTGACTTTTACAAAATTAATTACATGGTAACTTGGATGGCTGTAACTTACCTTCAAAAGAGTCTCTGTAGGCCACAATGTTGGGATGTTTCAGCTGAGCAAGAACAGCAACCTAGTGACAAGCAGTAATTATAAGAATTAAAAAGACTGTGTTTTTCATACATAACTTCAATCCTATTTTACCATGCTGTATATTGTTTTAAACATATTGGCTAGAATATTGTAGCCCCTGTTTCTGGTATGTTTCTGTTGCCAACTTCTAGATAAAAATGAATCCATAAATCTTATTGCATTATAAACAGGTGTGTGAGTTGTCCAGGTACAGATTAATGAGTGGTGTATCTACATATTTCCTATATTATGTACATAACTCAAAACTCAATAAACTGTGAACATCATAGACCCTGATTTGCTCGGCATGATGTGCTGGCATATCAAAGTCTTTGCTGTTTACTACTTGATGTGCAAGGTCATACAGTACATTGAAATCTAAAAATATAAACGTAAACAGTAGTTTTAAAATCTAGATTATTTTAACAGAGATAGAAATGATGTTTGCATCAAAATATATTTCTGACTGAATCTCAAGCATTTTGCTGATTTTTATAAAATACTGAAGGCAATATTTGTTTTCATTATACAATGAAACTTCTCATTATTGAAATCCCATGGGGTGAAGTAACAATTTGAGTTTTGAGGTTTACTGAGGTTTTCAAATTTCACCTAAAATGAATGCAATTAGTAACAGTAGCTTAGTTTAAACACATGCATTTGTACTTTTATGTAAATTAACATGATTTGATAAAATGTTACTAGCTGGTGAATATAAGAGAACATTGTTGCAGAATCATTCTTTTGGTTGTTGTCAGCATAAAGGTAAAAGGTGGAGTATGAGCCATTTTTTAAATTCAGAATTTAGTTGATTAAGGTAGATATTTTTTCCTTTGCTCTGCACAACCACTAGCACAGTATTATAATTAACTGTGAAAGCCATCATTTCAGTGAGGCATCAATGCTGCACATCAGCCTATAGTGTATAATGGTTGTAATCTGTGAATGTTTGAGTGCCAATCTTTGTTTTATTTCATGCTATTTCCTGACTGAAAACTGGGAACTGTCAGCTACCTGGACATGTTTAGAGTAAGTTTCAATTTTATGAGGTTCATCTCTGTATAAATATGAACTCTTTGACTCAAAATTGGCTGAGTTTTCAGAGTAGTGGGGTCCAGTTTACTAAATAATATTTTAACTGAAATTAAAGAAAACATCTGGGACCAGAAAATTGTTTATTTCAGGGAAATATCAAATTTTTTAATTTCAGTCTTGTGAATTCACTCTATAATTCTCAACGTGCATGCCTGATAAAATGTATGTTTTGTATTGGATAATGCAAGTTCTCTAGAATACTTTGTCCAACAAAACAGATATGACTTTAAACAGGAATTTGTTCAATATTTCTTCATTTCTGGAAGAATCTGTCATGTGGTTATTATCTATCTAACATCTAAAACCTTTCAGTGGATTAGCATTGGACAAAACAATTAAAATTATTTGTAACTTACCTCTTTCCTTGCATCTTCTCTTTCTTTTGGGGACATCTGTTAAATAAATAAAGGATATGCATGTAGGTGTATTTTACTATCAAATCTATAATATATCAGTAAATTAACTACACTCTATAAACCCAGGGCTTACTGTAAGTTCTGTTACTGTGGCATGTCTATTGTCATGGCATTTGAGCATTCTGTTCAGCACTGTCACCAAGCAAAGCCAGTACATCTGAATAACTCATACGTAATGATAATGTCAGGAAGTTCTCATAGTCCAAATTTGAGGAATAACACTCTTCATAGTTTAAAAAAACCTTTGATTTTCCTTACATGTTGACCATTAAGAAAGTGATCAAATCCCATTTATACCATACCCAGTTAAAATCCTATTATTTTTTACTTTTCAGTCAATGCATTCTTTTGAAAGACAATAACTGACCAGTGATATCCTATTCTCAAAGGTGAAAAAGTGGTTGTTTTCATTTGTGTGAGAAGTTTTTCACAAGAGTTCAATGAATACAATATTAAAAATATGGTACATATATATGTCTTAAATGGACACATATTTTACCTGGTGAAAGCATACATTATATATCAAATATATTCTGATGGCGGCAAACACAATAATTTTCAGCTGTAAAGATTATGTCCACACCTTTAATAATAGGCAGAAAGAAAGGTCTGGTCTTAATTTATGCCAACATGCTAATCCAAAAGTTGAGTAGTATGATTCCTACAAAAACTAAAATGCATCTATATTTGATAATTATGTTCCCATTAGTTGCAGCCAAAATAGCCATTGGCTTACATTTTTTCTATGTCTATTAACTTATGTTAACTTCTGCTTTTTATGTTATTCTTTGTCCATTGTAAAAATTAGAGGTATGTTGTGATTACCAACAC
Source organism: Megalonaias nervosa (assembly GCA_016617855.1). NCBI lineage: Eukaryota > Metazoa > Mollusca > Bivalvia > Unionida > Unionidae > Megalonaias > Megalonaias nervosa. The sequence continues at coordinate 19,332 of JAECUM010055046.1, forward strand.
ACTTTTTATTATATATATAATTTTCTTTTTGTAAGTATTTTGCATAACATATACTGGAAGAATTATATGCTGCATTTCTTAACATCATCATTGTTTTTTTATATAAAAAGATGTAGCAAACTCCTTTTACAAAACCTATCTAATGTACAATCATTTCCAAGGTAAACAAACTGCCATCAGGTGTTTGTTCAGTCAACCAGTATATACAACTAAACACAATTCAATGCGGTTGTTCAAAAGTTTTTCATCCAAATTTATAAATCAATTAATTTCACTACAAAAATAAGTAACTGCTAATCATCAATTTTAATCTCACTGCAAAAGGTTGTAGAAATAAGGCACTACTTTATAAGAACATCAAAAAATAAAAGCCACCATTATGCACACAGTTCATCTGTGTTGTCAGACAATTGTCACACAATCAGTGAATCATATCGTCCACTTCTGACAAATATGACCATTTATTCATCAACAATACTCATGCTGTAGAACAAGGAATTATATACATTAACTTCATTTGAAATGTACGAGAAATTTCGAGCAATTTAAAATTTATGCAGCCACCACTTAATAACCTTGACATTTATATATGCATACATACTGAACTCTACACTTTCTTCACTTTTCCTTATATCATTTTTGAACTATTTTTCTTAAAAGCCCAGACTTAAGCACAAGAAAACTGAAGAATCTTGAGGAAACTACTCTTACTGGCTAGGAAATTCCTTGTCATTTTGCATGACATTGCCTGGAATTATACCTGATATGATTGCCAAACACAAAAAGGAAACCCACATTTTCTGATAGCAATTTATGCCCACAGCAACAGCAGTTTTGTCAGCTGAAAAATTTTCACCTTGTTGTGTTAGTTACAATATTTTTACCTTTGAAACTACTGATGTCCACTTGCATAATGAAGTTACATAAATGAAGACATTTCTAAATAAATAAAACTGCAAAAATGCATAATTTAGCAATAAGACATATGTTTATTAATTTGAAAAGAAAATGTTTAGAATATTACTAGAATTACAGATTAATAATAGATAATGATTATAGCTGAATGACAGCTATATTCACAACAGAAAATTCTGTAACACATCCTTTCCTTGTATGCTCGGTAACATAACGTGTCAGTAATCTTCTGGGAATGTTTTGTGAACATTTGAGAAATTGTACCACTAAACTACAGTTTAGGGCCACAGCTCTACAAATGCTACTGTTTGCTATCATGAGCTGTAATAATTTATTTTAATATCCAGAAGAACCTGAAAGGCTTCACTGATGTAGATAATGCACACATATAAACAAAGGTACAATCTACATTAAAACTATATTGCTAGCAAAAACAGTGTACCCAGAAGTACTCAACAGTCAATGGCATTATCTTCCCATCTATGCATATGCCAAAAAAAAAAATACTACATTTACCTATTTCTATTTTTACAGAAGCTGAAGCAAGATTTTGGAACTGTTTTCAAAGCAAAATCCTCAACACAACAGACTTTAACCAGCTAAATATCTTTTTAGAACCTGTCTTGTGGATATTTATGCAAATGTTGAAGATCTTGCCTCTGCTTCCACAATAAAAAAATTTCAGCTTCCAGCATGCATGTATGCATGTTTTATTTAGTTCTGCTGCATGCTTACAGCTTTAGTTATTTGTTAGATGCAGAATTGACTTTGTCTTTCAGAGGTCTCAGAAATGCTTAATCACATGTATTTGGATGCATATTTATTATCTGGTTCACAGAAAATCACTTAGGCTGGAGTCTTCTGTATGCATGTAATAGGTTAAAATTAAAAGATTTGCCAGACATGCTTTAGCAACCTGCCGAGTGGGAAAATGTGTTGATCAATTAGCTGTGCTGATATTTACAATGACAGAATTCGGTGGCTGACAAACCCTCTGATGAGCATGTTGCCATTAAAAGAGTACATCAAAAGAATATGATGCAATAGCTGGGCGGCAAGTTGAAAGACTGATTGGCTGTTGGGTGGGAAAATGTGTTGATATTTACAAGGACTGAATTCAGAGACAGAAAGACCAAGAGATCTGCATGTGGTTATGTATAAGAGTACATCAAATAAACAACTTTAGCTTTCATTATTGTGTTAATTTCCATTTGTAGCTGAACAAGTAGTGCATGTGACCTTGAAATCAAGACATACTGAGAATTAGACAAACTGCCATTTGTGAATTTGGAGAAGTATTTTGGGGTTAAACTGCAAACTGATGAAGATTGTAATGAGATTCAGAAGAGTGCTTATATTGCTAGAACTGATAGTTTGGATGGGACAGTAGCCAAGTGTAAGGAAGTGTGTGATGCCTGGCTTAGTGTTCAGAATAAGACCTTTCCTTGATTGACAAAACTGACAAAATTCAGTCACACTGCTGGACAAACAAGAGCTATATGTCAGTGCTATAAAGAATGTGGAAATTAAACTCAGTGGCAACCAATAGTTGTTCTAAACTGCAAAGTTCACATCTTCTGGGAAGGGAATGCAACTTTTGCTGGTGGGACTCCTATTTTGACCAAAATGCGAGTCCTGGACTCAAGTTTTAAAATCCTACTGACACCTCCGTCTTTAATCCCCCTATATTGTGATGTGTATGTCTTCAGTTTACATTTGTAATGACCTTAGACTGTTTGTTTTAATTAAAACTCTATTACATCAACTTTAATTATGTCTTTAGCTCTGTCCTTAATATTTTATTTAATCATTCATATGAACTGCACAACTTTCTTATCTTTTTCCTCTGCATGTAATGTAAAATGCACTTCCATTTGAAATTTTGATCTTTTACCTTATGTTCAACCTAAAATAAATAATTTATTATTCTAGCCTAGATAATTTACATTTAATTGTTATTTTAATTGTTGTAGTCGATTAACAGCTATGGCAAGCTAATATTACTTGTCTTGGTAATATGGAAATGCTTACTTTAAATAAAAATTGTTACGACTGCTGTACTTTTAAAGCGGAACAAACCTTAATAATATTGATTTCTTTCACAACATATTGGCTTGCATCATGCTTATTTCTAACCAAAACGGCTCTTCCGAATGCGCCTTCCCCAATCTTCTTTATTCTCACGTACTTGTCCATCCTGATCGACTCAAGCTTTTAAATGAGAAAATACGGGAACCTTTGAACTTCACCGATTGCCACTTCAATTTTGGCGCATAAACTTTTCGATACTTTGACATAGAAAGCAACATCAGTGTTTAAATTTCCACAGGTTGATATCAGGGCCTGTAATTAAGCTGCTTATTCAAGAGAAGATTCCTGGCGTAAAACATATTTGATTTTGGTACTTTCTATTGTGGGCACAACGATTTTACCGGAAGTTTATACTGACAACCACCGCATGGAAGTCTGGGAATTACATGATTCGTAAATACAGAACAATATAAATAACGAACAAATTATACTAGTTAAGAAAATTAAAGACACAGTACCCTAAATATAAATATAACAAATATATAAATTTAATTTTTTCTTTTATATATTTAAAAGAAATAGAAATATTGTTAGTTTTACAACTAATATGATATATGATTCGCTAATATATATTGAACAGTTAGTCACACATTAGTAATAACCGAGGTCTAATGCATTGCATATTTTGCCGTTTGGCATACATGATTATAACAAGAGCGATCTATAACACTCTATATTAAATAGCAGAACTAAAACAAAAATGCAAGTTTTCATTTTACTAGATATATGTATACATTCAGTTTTTTTCTTCAGTAAGAATGCAATTACAATCTTGCAAGAAAAATCAGTACACACCAGAGGAGCTATCTTAATAAGATACCATATAGTTCCGCCAGGAAATAATAACGACTAATTAAGAAGTATATTATGTACTAATTATGCGTAAACGCATGAACACGGCAAATCCAAAATCTACCAACATTCAAATTTTAAATACTAGGGTGAGCTGGGGGGTGGGTGGGGAGGGAAACCCTCACCAGTAGAGTAATTGCAACCACTGACATACTGTGTTATATTGAGCAGCAGGGAGGGTGAACAGACCTTTTTGGTTCCTGACCTTATTTTCACAAAATAAAGGTTCCTACGAAGGCTGAAAAAACAATGTCAATAACGTTAAACTGAAGCCTCTAACCGAGACTATTTCCGTACGGTTGAAAACGGATAATAAATCGTTTGGGTTAGTTATTTTTGTTATTTTATTTTTGACTTTTTGTTTTTATTTTATAGTGTGTTTCGTTTACTCGCCGGGTCACTCAATATTGGTTGTTTTTCACCCTTCCTGCTGCTGCAAATTAAACAACTATTATAAATATTATCAATAATGAATATTGGAGAACCACATTCAGCTAGATTAGCTTGAGAGCGACTGGAGGTAATTAAAAAATATTTACCTGTTCGTGATTCTGTCAAGTAACAACTACAATCACGTCAGGAATCTCATGTTGAATTTGAAGAGGATACAAAACAATTATTTAAACCTATCACAGAAACCACTAAAGGTCTACTTCCTGCTTTAGAGAAGACCGCTGAAGCAACTGGAAAAATAGCAGAAAGAACAAAACAGACAAAAATGATTTTACGGGGACTTCGAGCTGAAATTGCTGCTGCTCAACCAATACAAATACCTGAAGCCGCTGAAGCATCAGTTCCTAAACAAAAACGTCTTGCAACAATAAGTAATACTGAACTAATAAATAAATTTAATGAAGATACTGTTAATGCAATTAAGAATGACATTAAAAACACAAAACAATTAGCTGTATTTGCTGTGGATGGTTTTGGTCAAAGAGGTAAATTAATGAAACCTGAATACGCTAAAGATATTAAAACCCGTGAGCAGTGGTAAAAAGTATTATATCGCATATATTTTAATGTTGATAAAGCTAAAGCCGATGATTCATTATATCAGAATTATGTTGATGAAATTGATGAATTAATTCAATCAAGAAAAGAAGAAGCAAAACAACTTGGAGAACAGAGAAAACAAGAGAAAGAAGAAAGAAGAAAAGCAAAACAAGAAGAAGCAGCAAGACCAAAACAAAAGTACACAAAAAGAAAACAACCAGATCCCCAAACAACATTGGAATTACAACCAGATCCTCAAACAACATTGGAACTACCACCACCATTACAACCATCACCACCACGACAATTATCACCACATGACAAAATGAAAATAAAAATAGAAGAATTTAGAGATCAGGGAAAATTGAGAGAAGCAAAAAGATTGGAGGATATAATAATAGCGGAAAATCAAGGAAGATTTGAAAAAGCATTAAGATTGAGAAATTTAACGTCTAGAGAGGTGGAAGAAGAATATGATTGGATAAGAGAACCTGTAAAATTAGAAGAAAAAGAAGAAGAATTAGGATTTCAGTTGTCAGACGATCCATCTGAATTTAAAACTGCAGGTGGATTTATTAATCAAGGAAGTGGTCTTATTACTTGTCCCAATAACGTCCTTGCCGATGTTGAACGAGTGGAAATTCTCATTGGAGGAAAACGAGCTGGTAATAACTCTCCAGAAGTAATTAATGAAGCAGCTGATATTTGTAAACGATTATTTACAGGCGGTATCATGGATATTAATGTGTATCGGTCTCTCATTAATGAAATCGCCAATGACTACTACATTGATTAAATATAATTAGATACAGTTACTGTAATAAAATGATCGTACATAGTACTCAACGTGGACCAACCATGGTCAGGGTAATAAATTCACGATTACCAGTATACAAAACGACCTACGGAGATGGATTAGGTGATGTTGTTCAGGGTCTATTTAGAAGGATATCCCCAAAAGCAATACCGATTGCAAAGCAACTGGGAATGAAAGCTATTGATGTTGTTCGTGAAAAAGATATTGGTGCTGTTGGTAAATGTTGCTAGTAAAGCATTTTCAGCGATCAAAGATAGACTAGCACGATTAATACGACGAAAACCTCAACCAGTAAAATTACCTAGCACTGAAGCAATGCCTGCAAATATTAGTAAAATAATAAATCAAGCTGCGAATCAAAAACTAACAGAGTTGGCTAGTGTACCAATGTCAGAAAAAGAAAAAAATATAACCGCTAGTCTGATAGCAGGAAGTGGTCTTCGTTTTAGAGATAATAATTATAATAAAGATGTTCAAACGTATATCTGATCCTGCATTTGACATGGACGCACCAGTACTCAAGGATGAGTCTGTGCGTGATTATCAATATTATTCTTACGACGCGCGAATTCCAGATCAGCGTGGACGAACTGAACTTCAGGTTCATGATACAAGTAGATATTTCTTACCCGCTGAGGCGTTTATTGAAGTAGAAGGTGAAATTTTAAATAACGCTGCTCCTGCAGCACCAGTAGCATATGGAGCTGAAGTTAGGGTTGGTTTTGTTAATAATGGTATTATGGCGTTATTTGACAGCGCAACGTACATGATTGACGGAAAAAATATTAAATCAATCCAGAAAGACGTCGACGTTGCAACGACAATACTTGGCCTTGCAAGATACAGCGATGATTATTCAAGATCAGTTGGTCCATCAATGATGCTTGTAAAGGATACTTCTAACCACCCTGATAACAGACAATATGATATAAGACGACCAAGAAACTTCGCCGGCGCCGCTGACGTTGATGTAAATCCGGTGGTTCATGGTGCTAATCCAGAATTTAACTTAGGATTTGCAGCACGTAGATCAATGTTGAAAGGTAATAGAAGATTGTTTTCATGTGCGATTCCACTGTCACATATCTTTGGATTCTGTAGAAATATCAGAAAGGTTATTTTCGGAGCCAAACATACAGTTGTACTAGTACGAAAGGCTACAGACAATGATGCAATACGGCGACCCATTGGTGATGCTGGTAAAGTAATTCTTACAAAACTTTCATTATGGATGCCAGTAATGACTCCATTAATATCTGAAGAAGATCGGTTACTTGCTTTTATGTGCAGCGGTGGTAAATCGATATTATCATGGTTAACAATGACCACAGATTCTATCCAGAGTAACATTAATGGTTTATTTACATGGCAAATAGCTTCTCAGCAAGGTGTTTCTGCACCACGACATATATTTATTGCATTTCAAGATGCTGCACGGGTGGATGATCAAATACGCAGCATTATGATATTTAATAATCTTGGTGTTTCCGAGGTTTCCTTAAGAATAAATGGACATCAAGAACCATCCGAGGATAAATTACTGAATTTCGATCAAAATCATGTAGCACGTGCATATCATCGATTAATGACGTTCATGGGGCGTGATCAAAACATTGATACTGGTTTACAAATATCGCAGTTAGATTTTACAACCTTATATCCAATTTATTACTTTTCACTCGAACACTTAGATTTGTTCAGACAATCTGTTGTAGATATACATTTTCGAGCTCATGTTGATAGAGATATTGGAGCTATTGCCAATTACAGAGCAATAGCCGTTATATTCAGCGATAAATCAATGTTACTTGAAGGCGTTGGTAGTCGCATGAGAGTCGTTGATGCTCCAGTAGAAAACATGTAATTAGATCGCTCGTAATATTATAATGTCATATAATCACGTTAGTGTTAGTCTGACTCCTGGTCAGATTAAAAGGCTACAATCAGCATCAAAAAATAACTGTGGAATAAAAATATCGCTAAAAAAAGAACAAATGAGTGGTGCAAATAAATTATCGTTGACCAAGCGTCAGTTCAGAAACTTCAATGAAGTCAAAAAATCAAATAAAGGTATAAAACTTAATCTTTCTGCGGGCGCTATCAAAGACATCGCTAAGACGGGTGGTATATTTCCTCTTCTTGCTGCTATACCAGCATTAATAGCCGCTGCAGCCCCAGCTGTTGCAAAAGCAGCTGCATTAGGCGCTGTTGGAACCTCTGCTGGAATGGCATTAAAGAAAGCAACGGGTCATGGAATAAAATCTTACAAAAAAAAGGGAAGGGATCTAAGATTGCCAGGGACCCGTATTCTTACGGAAAGGGTCTAAGACTTCCCGGGACAGTTCATTGATTCTGCCTATGTCCAATTTTGATTTACTCGATGCTGCTAAAAAATTAAAAATAAAAAACTTCAGAGGTGTTTTTATGCGTGATCAATTACCAAAACAACCAAACAATATTGAAACTGGTATTATTAATCTCGATAAAAACTCTGGTCCAAGCACCCACTGGGTTGGATATGCAATTGATCCACGTGGAATTATTTATTTTGATTCATATGGACTAGCGCCACCAAAAGAATGTTTAGAATATGTTAGCAGCATACAAAGTATTCCAATCTGGTATTCAACGCTACCAACTCAAACATTAACTGATCCACCAATATGTGGTCGTGAAGTACTCGCTGTACTTGATGCTGTATCAAAATCAACAAAACCACCTCATAAAGTCGTGCATGAATATACTACGTTGTCACATTTAAACAGACATTAATAAATATAATGGTAGATATTTACGGTAGATCTTCTCGTGGTAAAGCTCAGCAGCAAGCTGATTTATCTAAATATGCAACCCTTGATCAGCTCAGAAATGAGATTGATGATTTATTAAATATTACAAGTGTGGATCAAAATGAGGTCGTTGTTTTTCAGGATAAAGAAGGACGATTAAAGACGAGTAATATACAACTGCCAGATGTACTCATACGAGTTCCTAATGCGGTTGTTAATAATATCGTTACTTTTACTGATCAAGGTAAAATACAAGATTCCGGTACGTCAGTCAACGATTATATTAAGAAAGCTGGTGATTCATTCACGGATCACATTATCATGAACCGAAATAAAATTACAGGTCTTGGAAATCCAACCGAAGTTGCGGACGCTGCAACAAAGAAATATGTCGACGATCAAGAATCTAAGTACGTATTAGTCAACGGCGGTATAATGCGTGCATTTCTCAATATGAATAATAATGGTATTAATAATCTAGAACACCAGAATCTGATTTTGATGCTGCGACGAAGAAATACGTCGATGATAAGGAAATTCCTCTAAAAACAATCAATGACGAAATGACTACACTCAGTAATACTTTTTCTAGACATGTAGAAACGTTCTTAAATTTTCGTAGAAATATAAACAAAACCATTAAAGATTTTTTGGGGAAACAACCAACCGTTGACATAAAACTAGCCGACGTTAACATGAAACTCAATGATATTGTTAGTGGAATACCTAATATTGTTCAAAAAACTAATCTGATTAAAATTCCACACGGACAGATTATAAATATCGTGTATACAGTAGCATCGGGATCATCAACATGGACACCACAAAATAACACTCTCGAACATACCGCAGAAGTAACTGGGTTATACAGTCTATCCTTGTACGGTTTAGAAATTACTGCTGCCACTTCATCATCACCGAATGTATATCATAATCCTCTCCTGGTGATGCTAAATAAGAACATCAAAGAAACATTTACGCTGACATTAACGGAAATGCCTCCGAGACGTTACTGGTGGTGTCTGGAATTCGTAGCTGAAACTCCTTAATTAATTACTTAACGTCATTGTATAATGGATCAAAACCAAGGACCCCAGTCCTACATCGACGTTCAACGTCACAGATATAATCAAGTGTGTAAGTGTCAGACTAAATTAAAAAATATAATCGACGATTATACAGTAAAAATAAAAAAATATCGCAGACGTATGGTTGTCATTGATATAATTGTTTACTCAGTTTCCGCTATTGTTGCTGGAGCAGGATTATTATTATCAACAATAACAATGACAGCGCCTGCAGTTGTAACAATTGTCGTTTCAACTTCAACGACTATCGCAGGCATTCTTAGTATTATCGCCAAGAAGATAGCTACATGTACAAATGATAAATTGCACGAGTATATAATAAAATTACATACAGCACCAACAGCCTATTCTAAATTATCGTCATATATTTCCTTGTACCTCAGTCATGGTAAAATATCTGATGAGGAGTTCGCAACAATAATGAAAACCTACGATGAAGCATTCAGAATCGCTAGCGATTTTGGTGACAAAGTCACTCACAATAACCAAGGCGAATTAAATAATAACAATAATAATAATGACTGAGTCTTCGGCAGCGTCAAGAGAATTACTTCAACAGATCGTCACTAATACAACACCGTCAAAAACTACTATGGTATCATTAAGTTCGACCAATCCTGAGTTTAGCGTTAACTTTCCAACCGCAATTCCAGCAAAGGAAATAGCCCTAGCACAATTGCGAGTTTATTATAGCTGGCCAAATATTAGATCAAAACCATTTGGTGGACTACAGCCAAATAATTCGCTGGTATTTGCAAATAAGAATAAACCTGATGGAACTCCTGATTGGCAAGTAGTTGCTATTCCAACGGGTAGTTATCAAATAGAACAGATCAACGATGAGTTCCAACGCAGAATTAAATCTATTACAGGAAAAGAATCCAAAATAGCAATTACTGTTTACGAACCAACATTATCAGCGGTGATTGAAATAAATTCCCCTGATTATTCTGTAGATATTTATCAAAGTTCGATTAGATCAGTATTAGGTTGGCCTGAAGTTAAACAGTTTATAAAGGCCCACCAGAACCACAACGATCTGATTTCGTTATAAATGTTGAAAAATTTATAAAAATCCCAGAATATCGAAAAACTTATCCATTTATAGAGAATCCGGATGCTTATCGTGGTTATGCACATTATACTCATTTTGTAGATTTCATTCAGGGTAAGAAAGGTACAACAAGAATAGCAACAATTAACGTTGAAGAAATTAACTTAAAATCAAGACCAATTAAATCTGAACATGGACGTGTACTTAATGATATAAGAAATTTATTTTCCAGCATCAACACTTTTTATAACGATGATTTAAAAAATCAAATAATTGAAACAATACAACATTTGAATCAAGTTGCATCAGACTTAGAATATGTAAATAAGGCTATCGTTGACAGAGAAAAAACATTAAACGCACCGGCAGATAGATTTCTTAATACTTACATAGTTAATAAAGACAGCCCAATTCAACGTGTAAGTTATAAACGTTTATTTACAACAGTGTTTCTCAAACATTATGGAATTACAGAAGAACAGCTACCAACATTTATAATTCCGGGATTTAACTCTGATGAGCTAAAGAAATCAGTTAATGATCTTATTGATGAACACTTTAAAAGAATATGTGATTCATGGAAAAAATTAATACCTACACCAACCGTTCTTAAATATAATAATGATCCATACGGTGGAGGTCGTCATATTTCTCCTGATATTGTTAATATAACATCAACGATCGCAGTCAATTTAGTATGTGACGTAATTGATGGTAGCTATCAAGTAGATCTTGAAAAATCCACTCAAGCTCAACAAGGATATATATTATATTCATTTAGCCCTCAAGCGCCGCCCGGGTGGTTAATTGTATCTGAGCCAATTAATCCAGTTTATCTACGTGTACATAATCCATTATTGTCAAGAATAAATTTCAAGCTTACTGACCAGACAGGACACATTTTGGATTTAAGAAACGAGGTTTTAAGTATAAATCTATATATACGCTCGTAGAACGTCCGAGTAAGTATTTCCTGATATAATCAAGGGAAAAAAATATTCTGATTCTGAAATAATATAATTATTTTTTTTTTTTACTGATTTTTTCTCATTCTGATGGGCCAAATGGTACTCTGATTAATAAAATTGTTATAAATTTCTCATTCTGATGGGCTAAATGGTACTCTGATTAATAAAATTGTTACAAATTCTTCAATCTGATGGGTTGAACAATACTCAAAATCATTAAAATCTGAATAATATATGTTTGAGGCAATTGCACATGTAATAAAGCGAGATAACTGCTCTCTCTCTCTCTCTCTCTCTCTCTCTCTCTCTCTCTCTCTCTCTGTGCAGAGCAAATTAAACGATTATCTCCCTTACTACTACGTTTGATTTATAGACAACGAAGATATCTTGTTTTCGTTAATTATTTAGTGATTTCTTTGTTCTCTGTAAGCAATTAGCTGTTAGTGAAGCAGCAATTTGTAACAGAGAGGGATATTGATGCATCTTTTGACTCTGATAATCTTAAATTCACGTCGGTTTATACAAGTGCGTTTGAGTTACAAATCAGAGTTATTTTTAGCTCTAACACATGTATTTTGACCTAACGAACGATAACTCATACAGAAAATGTAATATCCGATTATTTTATGAATTATGTTTGAAAAATTGAAGTAAATTCACGCTACAGTTCTACAATAACTGATTTTATTCTATTAGTAATCACATGTGAGACAGTGCAAATAGTTTGTATACTTAAATTTAACTGTATATTCATAAGAGAGCGGTGGCCGAGGTGTTAAGGCGTTTGCACGTAGATCAAGTTCTGTAGACTCTCTGTGTGTTCGAGTCTCCAAAAATGCTAAAGATATATTATCTTGCATTCGGCGAAGGATGCTATTTATAATTGGGGGTACGAACCCAACACAAAAATAATACAACTCTCCCACCATGTAAACACTTGGTGGGTATACTTTTGCACTCCCCGGGGTTTTGCATGGGGGGAGAGTGTATAAAATCTGTTGGACGTAGGTAAATCCCCCCCCCCGTTGTATTCCGTCAATAGTTAAGTTTATGTTTGTTGTTAAGTTTATGTTTGTGCTGTCTGCAAAAATCAAAATCATCACCATTTGTATATATTCATGTTCATACAATCATATGTTTGTGCCGTCCTCAAAAAATATCAAAATCATCATCATTGTATATATTCATAATCATACAATCATATGTTCATTAGGATAAGTTAGGATAAGTTTGGATAAGTTTATGTTTGTGCTGTCTGCAAAAAATCAAAATCATAATCATATGTATATATAATCATGATCATACAATCATATGTTCATTAGGATAAGTTTACGTGTTGTGTTTGTGTCGTTAAAAAAAATTACGGATCACCCTCTGAGCTTTCTAGGATGTTGTTTGACAACCTAGGGGTTCACATGGGGGTTGAGTCTGTATAACTGTGTTTCGTCTAATTTCGAATGCCCCTGAGCTTGCTAGAATGTTGTTTGACAATCTAGGAGCTCATATGGGGTTGTGTTGTGATTATATGTTTTGTAAATATTTTTTATATTGAAGAAATATTTATTATATAATGAACCAAGAAAATATTAATGCTATTATTTCCGCTATCAAAAAACTGCAGCATGGAGGAATAAATCTCTCTGATAATCTCGATCCTGAGAAAATATGCGATTATGAAATATTGAAACAACGAAAAGCCGAGGGTAAATACACACTGACATCTGAGTACAGATTCATGAAACTGATTTATCAATTAATGCTGGTATCCTTGGCAGGAGTAAATGACAAACAGGTATAGCTGTTTGCGCCTCTTGCACGTTCGATCGAAAATATCAGATCTGAACTATCTCGTGAATATGAGAAAAAGAAGATTATAGATAATCGTGTAATACAACTAAGAAAAATTATGTTATTTGATTCTGTCAATGACACTGAGAGCAGCGACAGTGAAGGTGTCATGATTGATTGGGAATAATTAACAGAGTCGAACTATATACAGTAAAAAAAAATATTTATTTGTTTTGGTTTTTTGGGGGGGAGTTGTTATTTTAAGTTAAGAAGATAGAGTTATCTGATATATTCAAATATTATCGACTGATCATATTTTATTGAATATGCAGATTTGTATGTTTTATTTGCGACAAACTGTACCGATTGTGGATGTATGCTAAAATGTTTTGCAGCTGCATATATTGATGGAAAAGTTATTTCTTGGCCTGTTTCTGTATTTATGGCTTTAATAGCTCTTCTTGCAAACTTTTTACATTTTCCAGTATTTCCACGTGCAGAATTCTCTCTCTCTGTGTAATAGTCTGCAGGTTAGATAACCGATTATTTTTGGGATTTCCATCAATGTGATCAACTACAAGTCCATTTTTGATGACCCCATAAAAACATTCGTATATGAATCTATGTGATAAGTAATTTTTATTTCCACTAGTATTGAATACAAAATAACCAAATTTATCAAGATTACTGACTGGTTTTTTTAACCTGCAGTTTCTGATCACACCATCTCGAGACGCCTCATAATTTTTAATTATGGGATGCGCCACAAATTCGTATTTCAGGTAATATTCATTTTTTAATTGTCTTATAAGATCATTATTAATAATCTCATCATGAGTCATTTCATTTTGAGTCTGATTATTTGTTTCAATCATTATATAATAATATTATTTGTTTAAATCGTTATTTTGAGAATCTAGCGAGATAATCTTCTGCTGATTTTATAGGAGATTCGCCTGACGTTTTCTTATCGTAATAACGTTTTAATTCCCTGTATTTTTTTCCTCCGCATTTTAAACATAACTGAGTTTTTCCTCTTACTCCAATACCACATTGAATACATGGTTTTGGTCCTAAACTCCCATATTTGATGTTCTGCATATGATATCCACAGAATTTATTTACACATGGTTTATTACAAGGAGAAGTATATCCGATTTTGAGCCAAGCACATTTATTCTTTGTTTCAATCATTATATAATACTGAAATTCAATTTGAATATTTGCCTTAATTATAAATATGAACCTTAATTTATTATCAGCAATTGAACCTTCCGCAGTCTCGGCGGGAACTAGATTTGATCTTGAGAGACTGTCAGAATATAAATTTAGTGTTTCGATGCAAGATCTAGCTTTAACAAATGAGGATATAACCGAACGTATCCGTGAGGCCAAGAAGGAATTTCGTGACAATGGTGCGGCTCATATGTGGTCAACATTCAGAGTTGGAAATGTTGTCAATATGATGAATGACAAACGAGGAAGAATAATTATTAACCACCTTGATGTTCAAAAATATTTTATTTTAATAAAATTTATTGTAAGGACAGACGACGATACTTGGATTATCCGTGACTAGCGTGATCCAGTCCGCATACAGTCAGGAAATAATATTGTTCTCTTGAGTAATAAATCCAAGCCCGGAATACTGACTGGTATTGACAAACCGTATTATGAACGAGCATACCCTGTGACTGCGGTTGTCTATGCAATATATCCGCTGAATGATAAACCTGACGTTGGGGATCTCAAACCGATGAGACTGTCAGAATCAAGAATAAACTGTGTAGCTGAACGAGTTACAGAACGTTTCATAAATGCGACACGTGGTAATGGTTTAACAGATTTACGACGTAAAAAAAAATAAATGCGTGGGCAGAATCAGTTAAAGATACTGGAGCATCTATCAGCGACGTTGATAAACTAGGAAAATTATTAAAATTTCCAATAACAGTGAAGACGTTAACAGGAGAGATTTTATATAAATCGAAATATGAATCAAGAGGAGCTTCGATAGATATTATTGATCATAATGCACATGCATGGACTATGGCAGTAACAATATTTCCACGAGACAGAACGGTTAAATTTTATGATGGTCATATATTTGATTTTATCAAAAATATCAGTAAAAGTGACCCTGTATCTGTTTGGTTATTTCAAAGTTCAGAATATGATTATTATGATCAGTTTATACGGCCTGGTGGGGATATTTATCGTACAAAATCTCTTCATGTAGAAATGGAACATCTTGCGCTGAAATATACTTCTGACGATGTCAAAGTTAGACAATTTCTGAATAATTGTTTTACCGTTCCATCAGTTGCTGCTCACTTCGCTCAGGAGAAAAATGCATGGAAACCGACACGATCAGAAGTTATTGAAGATATCCAGAAAAGTTGTATAGAATATGGACACAGTGGATTATGGAATACTAAATACAAGTATAATGACGTTATCTCAGTTGATATGGTAGCATGTTATCCTGGGAGTTTTCTTGGATACGGAGAATGTTCTTAATACTTTAAGAGATTTGGACATCCATCACATGAGATGACCACAGTTGCGATAAACGGACCCTTACCAGATTTTGACTTAACCAGATTTGCCTATATAGAATCATTTGAGTTCACAGATGATCTCCATCCGATTACTTATGCTTGGTTTGGAAGACATTTTTCAGAAAAATGTTGGGTTCCAATAGTACTATTACGATATATGCTTGATGTTGGAATTTTAACATTATTGAAGGTGAGTGAAGCAATTATATCGTATCGGTCACAAAAACAGGTTTAGTTACGAGAACCGGATAGATTTAATACTGATGATGCTAGAAGAGAATTTCCTGATCTCAATGAAGATGACATTATTAAAATTATTAATAATATACGTAAATGCAGGGACGAGCAGGATGAAAAACTTGCAAAAGATCTTGGTAGAAAGATAATCGGTAAGTTTACACAGGGAGGATCATACGATTATAAACGACACCGTACAAGATTGAGTATGGACGATGCTGAACTCGATTTTACAATCGCTGATACAACGAAAAAAACACATTTATAAGCCGATGTAATGCTTATTTATCAGACGGAACCAAACTAGGTACAATTGTGAGCTATATTGATGATGACTCACCGCAATTTACTCATTTAAGATCTTCAATGTTAGCCTATGTTTCGATAAATCTACTGTCTATGATAAATAGATTTCCTCGTTACGCTGTCAGAGTTGCCACTGATTCGTTCTACATAAATAAAAAATATACGGATTTGTTAAAACCGCTACTTGGTAATGGTGAATGGAGATCATGCCGACGTTGAAATTAAGGAAATATATTACAAAAATAATAATCAAGCATCAAAGTCATCAGCACCATCTGTATATGATCCTGTGGCTAGACATAAGACTGTTTATCTTAACGGATGCGGTGGTTCAGGTAAAACAACTGTGCGATTAAATTATTACTGAACAACCATTCAGATATAATTGTTTTGACACCGACACATAAACTCGCCAGAGAAATAAAAGAACGAGGAGTAAAATCATGTACATACCATAGTTTCTTCAGATGATGCGGAGATACATGGACTTCTGAACGAATGGGTGAGAAATATATACCTAAATATATTATCTGGGACGAGATAGACACGGTGTCGTTAGAAATATTAAAAACATTTCTTGATTGGTTATTAACAAAGAATACTGCTGTAATAATGTGTGGCGATCATGGTCAACCACCACCCTTTATTGGACAGTCTCCACATGAATGGCTGAAAAATAACGTAGATTATTATGAAGAAATAAATGATGACC
The DNA here is from genome assembly GCA_016617855.1 of Megalonaias nervosa. NCBI lineage: Eukaryota > Metazoa > Mollusca > Bivalvia > Unionida > Unionidae > Megalonaias > Megalonaias nervosa. The sequence goes on from JAECUM010055046.1 coordinate 36,503, forward strand.
ATAGAGCTATTGATGAACCACTGAAAGAACTTAAAAGATTAATAAGACTACAGCCAGATAAAATACAATGTGAGATAATGCGTAAAGTAATTCCAGAGACTAATATGAATGATTTTCTGAGTTTATGGAATCCCGCTGATTTAATAGTTGCAAGTAGAAAGATAGTTCGTGATGAACTACAGGAGAAATTATTTCTGTTACATAAAGAAAAATTCTCAGATCTACCTGTACCGTTATGTTATCGCCCAGCAGATACTCGACGACAAAATATTGAAGTTGAAATTCCTGGTGGTGGAATACAAAACTTTGTCTTGAATGATATTGTTTTGATTGCTGTTGATGTTGTTGAGAATGTGCTGAGTATGGATAAATCTCCATGGACGTTAGGATACGCTATAACGATTCACTCGTCACAAGGATTAACTATTTCTGATACAAATATCTGGATTGTCGATGATCGGATCGAATGGTCGAATTTAGTCTATCTCGCAGTATCTCGAGTCAGAAGAATATATCAACTACATAGGGTTATTATGAATTTTACAGAAAATAATGATCAAACTGTTAGTAATGATGTAATAAAAAAAACCTATCTGGTTATAAGCAATGTGACCAAAAAAAAAAAAAAATAAGCGTGACTTTGATAT
>JAECUM010055050.1:0-27775 GCA_016617855.1 Megalonaias nervosa
ACCAGCCTATATATATATATATATATATATATATATATATATATATATATATATATATATATATATATATATGCTTGTGTGTGTGTATGTGTGTGTCTGTGCCTCTGTGTCTGCGTGCGTGCGTGTGTGTGTGTACCACTTTATAATCTTCTATGCTTGTTTCGAATATGTTGTTTAACCCAGACTGCATAGTCTATATGAAGGCATCGCGGGCCATCACCAAGATTACCGACACGGCTATCTGAATGAGAAGGGTATACCGGTTTGTATAAGTAGTGTGTTTCGAAAGTAGATGAAAAATAATTTAACATTTCCATTCTTGTTTGAACCCATTAAAATGTCTGACACCATCCAACTTCTGAACCTATAACACTTTTGACTCTGTAAATACGTTTGATACGATTCACATGTTAAACCTATAGACCACTATAACATAGGATTTCCCGTATTACCACCATACCATCTCCGGCATGTCAACCTGTGGGTGCCTATATAAGTACAATATGACCCCCAATCGTCCCTTACAATTACTAATACAATATTAAACATAAACAGACCAGTAGAAAAAAAAATATGAGCAATTGCACTTACATAAATATATACAAAAGATAATGCTAACGGCAAAGTTTCACATCCCATGTTTGTTTGTTTTTTTTTTTATTTTGTTTTGTTTTTGTTTTTTTTTGGGGGGGGGGCTGGTTTTTGTTGTTAAGAGAATAAAACAAAATTAAAACCGAACAAGCGCGGATAAAGAACCAAATGAATCAGAAAGTGTCATCCCCTTTAATCATGTATTTTTAGGAAACAAATGAATGACCTCCTCTATCGTATTTTGTCCCATTTGAGAGAGGAAAAGAAATAACATAATGTTCTGATTCTGCAATATAATACGATTTTAAGACAACTTCAACATAAGAAATTCTAAATTCTAAACTCAGATTACTAGATTGGTATTATTATCTACAATTCTTCTCCCATCCAGATTTTCTATTATCCACTCCAAATAACAACCTAGTAGAAGGACACACACACACACACACACACACACACACACACACACACATATATATATATATATATATATATATATATATATATATATATATATATATATATATATGACCCCACATACATACATACATGCATGCATGCATGCATGCATACATACATACATACATTCATACATACATACATACATACATACATACATACATACATACATGCTAAACACTGCTGCTTGAGTGCTTAGATCCAATATTGCCTTCACTAACTGATGTTATTAATTCCTCTCTCTCATCCGGGGAATTCCCATCATTTTTCAAAACTGCCATTGTAAAGCCTCTGCTGAAAAAACCAACACTCGACCATAACGATTTAAAGAACTATAGCCCAGTTTCTTATCTCCCATTCATGTCAAAAATCTTAGAAAAAGTTGTTCTATCCCAGCTTGTATCTCATCTGAATTCAAACAGTCTTTTTAGCAATGTACAGTCTGCATATCGCCCTTGCCACAGTACTGAAACGACTCTTCTGAAAGTAGTTAATGACCTTCTCTCTGCCTTGGATAGTGGTTGATGCCACTAAACACTTGTGTGTTCCTTAGTACTTTCAAGACTGGACTATTGTAACTCAATTCTGCCTGGTTCGTCTTAATATCTACTCCAGAAACTTCAAAAAGTTCAAAACACAAATTCTCAGATCATCCTTAGAGTACCACGATCAGAACACGCCTCCCCCCTGCTCTGTACCCTACACTGGCTATCCATTCGATCCAGAATTAAACACAAAATTTGTTCTCTGTGCTACATTTCACTGACGGGCTCCAGTCCAACATACCTATCTGACCTCACCCATGTGTACACACCAGCAAGATACTTACGCTCCTCTTCTGACACTCGTATTCTCATTATTCCCACTATGAAAATAAAATCATATCGACAATGTTCTTTTGCATACCAGGGCCCGGGAACGTGGAACGAATTGCCCACTGAACTTAGACACAAAGACACAGTGATCTCATTCATGAGCCCTCTTAAAACTCACCTATTTCAACTGCAAGAACAGACTTAAAGACCTAATAATGTTTCTTTACCTTAAATATTTACAACATGTTTTCTGTTTTCTAATTTCGTGGTGTTTGCTTTTAATTTTGTAATCATATCATTATATATGCTTTTAAGTGTTGTCAAATGTTGTAAAGCGCTTAGAGCTTCTCAAGATTACGCGCTATGCAAAGTCCTCATTATTATTATTATTATTATTATTATTATAAGCCAATTGCTATTTAGCTCTGACTACAAATTGTATGATTGCAGGTATTGAAATATTTCGTTTTGTCAATACGGTAGCTGACACAGTATTACTGTTGTATTTTGTCACTTTTCTGTTGTATTTCATGATATTGTATTATCATGAATTTCATTAATCTGATGTAATGTCTGTTGAAGAGGAAATAAAGTCATACGTACATACATACATACATACATACATACATACATATTCATTTCAAGGGCTCTGTGACAGTTTGAATATGAAGTGATCACTAGCTGAAAACGTGTGAGCTGAATGAAACACTGTAAAAGCCATATGGTCATACATGCTTACGTGTCACAATGTAAGGTTAGTAGATCATTTATCAAAATTTGATCTAATTTTGGATTGAGGTTATCGGAGTGAATTTAGAACGATTCCGGGGTTCAATTAGACGTAGGGGCTTCTTCCTCCCAGCATGTGTCCGATCTTCAAAGGTAATGTAGTTTTCATATGCTAACTTACATACGCACAAGAAAAAACTTTTTCATTTACCTTCAGCAGGCCGGTATGCAACACTCCCTCGGTTATGCAGTATTAGTTAGATAAATGCAAATAGTTTAAGACATGAATGGCGGCTTTGATCATCTTCATTCGAAATCTGGATATTACTATGCATGATAGCTCCGCTATTAGTGAAGGCTTTTTTCGCAAGAGAGTCATATGTAAATTTTTGCGAACACTATTTAGAACTCCTACTATAGTAAGCATAAGATACTTTACGCTTACAACTTGTCACTATCGTATACAATTAGCGCAAGACCGATAATAATGGCTGCGAAACTATAAGACTCAGCGTATCTGATTGGGAGATAAAGAATATCTAGTCACACTAACGATTTAAAATTGTAATCCAAATGGAGTTTCAGTTGTGATTTTTACACTTTAATCCGATATTGTTGACTATTCTTGTAAGCAGGCACTGACATATTCATACTCCATGTTCCCTTCCCGTGTTAAAATATTTCGCAGTATCTCTTGATGGCTCGCCAAGAATCATGGTACGAATTGTGATAATTAATATAATGATTTATTGCCAAGTCTAATATCCATGACTTCGATGGACTGGGTGGGGGTATTTTGATATTAACTTTATTCTCAACACAACTAAACACAAGCTATTGGGTGATGGTGGCATCCTCAAATCATCTATTTACAAAACAGATTCCGAATCCTCGATTACGTATTAAGTCATTATCTAAGTACAGTGCCTAGACAGTGTTTACTATGCAATATACGAAAGCTCAACACTTTAGAAATTGTTTAATTGGACCGACATCTTTCACGATGTACTGTTGAATCTTAAGTTATAATTCAATCAATTGACTTATCAGAAACAAAAAATAAAACAATTATTAGAAAACTAGTGATACTGGGGGATGGGATCATAAATTTTCGATTTTTGTTAAAATCTATTTGAAATTAGATATCGAAATCAATTTAGTGATGTATTTATATAAGAATCCCATATGATTCAATCGTCATTCGTAACTGCTGTGAAATATGGACCGCGAATGAGGTTTTACTTTAATAAAAGATGGTGTGATATTGACGTCTTCAGCATCAATATAACGAATAAGTGGTTTGGCATCGGAATAGTTTCGTTTAAGTATAAAACTTAATCCATTTAAATTGAACTTGCTCTTAAACTGTTAATTTGCATTACTCCATAAAATATTTCATTTCGCACTTATATTTGATGATTCGTCTAATTTCGTTGCATTTTGTTATTTGTCAAATTCACTAATCATTGGATTTCGTTGCTTTGTATATTGTTTGATCAGGTGTTTTGCCCGTGAGTATCCTTCAACCAATAAAATGAAGTTTATCTCAAGGTCGGGTCCTTGCCGATTTGGAAAGATTGCACTTAATAACACACCAGAGATTTCGCTATCACTAGAACAGTTTTAAAGCGTCTTGTTAGTTCAAGCTAACATTGATATGAGTTAATGCAATATCAAAAAGAATACAAGAACAAAGAAAAAAAAACTTTTCTTGGACATGACCAAATGTTTTGTATTTTTCTTGGGGGGGGGGGGGGAATTTTCTTAAAATCTGTATCATCAGAGAAGTCTGCTTGGAACTGCTGCAACAAAACAAATACCTGCGGAAACGACTTGATTCGCTAATACTAAATTTAATGAATCACTTTTTATCATCCTTGTAGCGGTTTCATTCCATTCGATTTTCTTAAATTAATTAACTACGATTTTCATGTTGACGGGTATTCATAGAAAAATGTATTTTATTTCGCCCTTTGCTTTATCGGAGCATATTTTCAGAGGTTTTCAAACACCGTACACAAAAGTAACATTGTTATTTCTATTAGAATCTGTGACCATATTTTCTAACGGTAAAAGTACCAGATTTAATGGTAGACTGACTTGAAAAGTATGAACATCATCATCGTGACCCGAATTTGACATTTTCTCTCGTTGTATAACGTCTCCCGGTAAAACATTTCAGAATGTCTTAAATATAGCAAACAATGCATACTGTATATTATTAATAACTTTTTGAGGACCTAATTCTTTAGAACGTTATCTTCATTCATTCCTTTTTCCTTTATTTCGTGGTCTCTACATTTTTCTTAAACGGTTTTTATTCATTACGATACTGCGTTTTTAAATTTTGCGGGACACGGACATCCTTAACGCAAATCGGTTTCATTCTATCGCAAAAAAGAGTGAGAAATAATTCACCGTTTTGTTGTATCGTGTTGTTTTACTTCAGCTGGAGAAGGTGAAATTAATTCTTATTCAATGCTAAGTTAACATGTATAACGTAAATGTCAGTTATTATATGGCCAAGTTATTTTCCTATGTAATTTACTAGACATTAAATGTAATTCAATAACTTTAAAGACACATTAGTACATTTTAGTAAATTAGCTACTTTAAATATCCTAGTTATATATAAAACTCGCAAACTCACAAATCCGAGAGTTTTATCCACATTTTGCCTACAATGTACACAGCATTTCAGATATCTTGAACACACTCAAGCTCTACAGTTTTATGCATCAGTCACAATAGAAACCTCACTTTCACAGCATTTTCTATTGCGAATTGACATGTTCACTTGTCCAAACCCAAATCCTCTACGAATTATTGATTTATACCTGACTAAAATAAATTCATTCAGTTTTTATTAGTTTTTAACTATGGAAATATATTCATCCATCTTTTATTATATATATATATATATATATATATATATATATATATATATATATATATATATATATATATATATTACTCTTCTCTTGCAGCAACTGGATTCCTGTTGGTTTTATATGTGTGCCACGCATCAATTCGTGCAACAGGTAAGTGACTCAGAAGAGAAAATATATGGCTGGATGGACGATGGATGACTACTTACATATAGAAATCTGTTTTTGTGAATTAGGGTATGCAATCTTTGTGTAAGTGCTAGTTACTTTCACTTACACGTGGCGTTTTACCTTAATATGGAATTAAGCCAAATAGATTAGACTAGCCCTTTCAAAAATTGGATGCCATATTCATGATTCGACAGTGGAAAGGGGAGACACATTACAATTCCACTACATGATTATTTAGGATTACAATGTGGTTGCAGTTGAAAATTATGTAAATATGATATGTAAATTTTTATTCAAAGTTAAGAGGAGAATGTTTACCATATTACTGTTTGGTGAATCCAAATATTATTACATTACTTAATCTGCTACAGAGTAAAGTAGCTCACAATGCAGATAGCCTATTGGTCTTACTATGCAATGCATTCTGGGAAAGAAATGTGTTTGAAGACTTTTATTGTACAAATCCCAAGTTCAACGTACTATGTGCATTGCCCATAAATGACGTATCATTCAACTTTTTTACTATGTATCCAATAGTATATGAGCTTGACACATTAATGACTTGATGGCCTTGAATTACATAATAAACTGTTTTAGCTTGTCTTGTATACACAGATCATTACATACATACATACATACATACATACATACATAGATACATAGATACACAGATACATACATACATACATACATACATTCATACATACATACATACATACATACATACATACATACATACATACATATAATTAGATAACATGCACTCCGCCTCGGATGCGGGAGGTCGCCGGTTCGAACCCCGGCCGAGTCATATCAAAGACTTTAAAAAGTGGTACTAACAGCTGTCTCGCTTGGCGCTCAGCATTAAGAGGTTAGTGTTAGGACTGGTAGGCCTGGTGTCAGGATAATGTGACTGGGTGGGACATCATGCCACATGTCTGCGGCATGATGCCCCAGTGCTAGACATCACTATAAACTGTCACACTGCAGACATCGTAGCGATATAACTGAAGAATTGTTAAAGCTACGTTAAAAATCGAAATCACACACACACACAGATAACATGCACACATATATCCATACATGTACATGGGTAACATTCATGTATACACACATCTATAAACATATTTATTTACACACATACATGGATTAGATACATACATACATACATACATACATACATACATACATACATACAGTTTTGTAGCATTTCTTCATTCTACAGATTATTCATATATCGGTCATAAGTAGTGAATAGGGCACCCTAGCGACAATGGGACTTCTATGTTAAATTTGGTCGTTTGCACTCTGGCGACAATGGGAATTTAACAGGAGGAGTTTAACACAGGGAATGTATAGCGGCAATTTATTGGTTCTGTCTAGCGACAAGGGGAATTGAACAGGGGTGACGTCACGGTCCTGCACATTGGCAACAATGTTGCAAGTGGCTGACCTCAATCCGGCGGAACAGTGTGGCAAGGGGCTGACCTGAATATGCACTACTTTAGGAAAAAGAGAGACATAGACATCGAGACGTGGTTAGAGACAGTGTTAGAGACATAGACAGAGACATAAACATATGCCACAAACATAGATTGATGAACATAAATCTATCATACAAAAATATCGACTAAAATATTTTTAGGCAAGAGAGAACAGATATCTTTTCGAGGCAATGGAGTGGCCCTGAATAGAACCTTTTAAGTTTCTTCTATTTTGTCTCTTCTTTTCTTCTCCTCCATCAACATCCTATTTTCTTCACTACATTCTTCTTCTTCTTTTTCTTTTCTTTTTCATCCTCCTCTTCTTCTTTCTCCTCTATCTCCTCTTGTTTTCTTTTTTCGTTCTCCTCCTTTTTAATCACCTTAACATTGTATCTTCTTATCTCTTCTTTTTTTCTCTTTCTCCTCCTTGTCTTCTTTTTCTTGTTTCATCAGCTGTTTCATTCTGTCCTTTGCCTTCTTCAAATTATTAAGTTTCATCGTCACTATATGGGGACTATAACACCCATACTCCATTTTCACCAACAGTTTCTCTATCATCCCCAGTCTATCTACTACCTGTTGCAATTTCATCATTTTGTCTACAATATTTCTGGCCATTGTTTTAATTCAATGTTGAATGGCGCTATTGATGAACGCTTCAATTTATAAGTTTCAAGCACGGACTTGAAGGAAAACATCCCTTCTTACCAACTACCAATATCACCTACCAAACAATCTATAGCGATGAGAGTGCTAACCTAAAATAAACTGTTACACAAAACAACACACTAATACTACCAAAACAACCATACATGTACTTTCTATCAATAAATAATGGAGAAGGAAAGCTTTAATTTACAAATCACATCATTACCTACAATCACATCAGCAAAGGAGTTTGTGTTCATAGTGGCACTACTTCACATTCACACAAAACAATCACTCATGAGTGTAGGGACAAGGGATTTGTTAGAGATCTGGTTAGCGGTGAGAAGGGCTGTTTTTTTTTTTTTTTTTCTAACTCCAAATGCACCTGGTTAATTGTGATACCTCCCAGGCCGGGTATTACACACACATCGCCGACTCCAGTCATTCTCCCAATTAATTCATGTGGTTTGGAGCGCAGATGGTTGATGAGTGGCCTCATCATCTCAGTTTTCACTTTGAGAGACAGTGAAGACTTGTCCCTGTCTTCTCCTATGCCAGACCCGAGGATGATGAGATATATGCGGCCCCAACTCTTGCCGCTGCCTCTCCAACTTTTCGTCCCAATTTTCCATCTGGGGGACAGCGGCTCTAGGTACTGGTGGTAGAGGTTGTGGCTGTAGCTGACGTGGTGGTGGAGGTGATGGCGTCCTCACCTTAGGCTTGATCTCACACAGAGGCCTAATAATGACGTGAGGTAGGATCTGTCTTTATTTCCTTCTCCTCTTATTTCTTCTTTTTTTCCTCCTCTTCCTCAAGTCTGGCAATTTCTACAATGGTCTTCATGGCCAGCTCATCCAGAAGTCGCCTGGCATACTCCAGGTGCATTTGGAGTGCTAAGAGTTTTGAAATCCTGCTAATCTCTTTTTAGTTGACGAATCAACGATGGGTAGCGAGACTGACGAACGCTAGGCTTTATATACAACAAGCACTGTCGTGAAGGAAAACACCCCCTTACACAAAAACTAACAATACCCATATTATAACCAAAACAATATGGATCGCGCGGACCTAAAAGAAACACACACGTTCACTTCTTTCCTATAAACATGCTTTATTATCACTCATACGTATAAAAAACACACACTATCTTGCGAGTCAGAGAAACAAAGTGTTTATAAGCACACTTCTTTGTTTCATTTACAAACACACACACACACACACACACACACACACACATACACACACACAGACACACACATTATCTTACAAGCCAGAGAAACGAAGTGTTTATAGGCACTCTTCCAATTTTTAACCTACCAACACACAAAGACAGACAAATGTTGGCAAAATAATAGTATATCTTTCCTAGATTGTTTGGGGTAGCCCTAAAAAGGCTGTTTTGTTGGGTTATGGCAATCTCTTATCGTCTAAGTTGGCGTCTCCATCTACCTGCAAGATTTTCGACATAATAAGATCTGCTTCTTCGGAAGGAGAAGAAGAACTCTTTCATGTCCACACGGCAGTCCACAAAACCTCTGTTTGGCTCCTGCTACTGTTCCCGCTGCTGCTGTTGCTGTTCTCTCTGTTGTTTCTGAAGCATGTACTTCACGGTCCATTCTTCTTGCTCCTTCTTGATTTCGTCTTTAAACACCACTTCTATCAGGTCTTGGGACATTTTTAACATCCTGACATTTTCAATAATCATCAGGCTTGGGTATCAGGTTTTGCCTGACACGATGTAAATTCACGAAGGCATCTTCATAGGTTGACACATTAACAATGGACGGTCAGACTGGAGACCGCCCCACTTTATATGACTCAAGAGCAGACTCGATAGAAAACATCCCAACGATTTTTTTGGGGGGTAGGAACTCTATAGCTCATCTCATGGCGAAGAATAGAGAGAAGTCAAAAAGCATGCATATTGATAAAACAATTTAAAACAAACCACCAACAATCCTTTTTTCATAACTTTTTAATTCAACCAAAAATTAACCAGCACATAATATAACAAATCATATAATATCAGATAACCAATTTTTGACACGGCTGCCAACGTTGTGAAGTCAAGTTTGACTTCCACTGATGGAGATTATTTGGCCATTGATGTACACTACGTTTCCTAGCTAAAAACAAGAGATATCCATAATGGTCACAAAACCATATATCTACTTTTTCATCGTTTCTAGAAACGTCACGATCAAAATAAGTAAATAAGTGTTCTAAGGGATATCCAAGACTGCGTTGATGAAGAAAATACACACAATATTGTCCACACACCATGGAATCTGTGCCTTGTAATTTCACATTACTGATGCGAGCCGTCTGGACATTTCTTCTCATAAAGTCGATGATGTCGTCTTCCAATGGCGGTAATCTTTACGAATCAAAATACTCCACACAGGCATCGTGGGGAAAGTAGACGGCGACCCCGTGGGGTCCTTGGAGATGACTGTCGTCCGTGTTGATGACATAAGCTTGATGGTCTTTAGGTTTGCGATGAAGAAGTTCATCTTTAGCGCACACGACAGGATTTCAAGAAGAGGTGTACAAAATGATTTTCGAAAGGTAATAAAGTTCTCAGGTATCCATTTTGCTTCGTTTGGTTTTTTTATTTTGTTTCACATGTAATGATAGGTCACCAATTCAATCCTGAATTTTTGATTGAAAATCTCTGTCAAGTAATCATTTTTTGGCTTCGTCTCTGTACTCTGGGTGAAGAGAGATTCGATGCGATGGCTCTCTAGAGCAGTCAGTGGAGGGGAGGAATGATCACACAAGTGTTTATACCACTGATGCAACACTGCTTCTTCTGAGATGACACACCAAGCGTCAAGCAGATACTTATCCAATTTTTCTTCTTAACTCATCATCAGACATTTATCGTGTTGAATCTGACTGGGATGATCGTTTTGATATCCATAGCAATTATTCTTGATCAACCATGTAATACATTCCGCCAGGTGTTTGGCAAAGCAGAGGACTAAATGTTTTTCTTCTTTTGGTCATCTGGACATGACCATGTTCTCTTCGTTTTTGTCTTTTTCTGTGGGTTCCAAGATATCCTCCCATTCCATTTCCTAAGATTCTCCACCATTCAAAGAAGGAAAAGAGTCTTCGACAGATTCTGATAGTCTAGAATAACGTCTCTCAAAATGTTGATTTATATCGTATTGTTGAATTCGGCATACAAGATGACGTTCACAGTCTCGGGTAGAGCAGTAGCAAGCTGAAGCTCCACACGAATCTGGCCGGATTTTATAGGGTGGAAATGACCCTCGTCGCTGCCTTCGTCTAGAGTGAAATCTAAAGCCCACAAAGCGTAACCTCCTGCCTATTCGTCGTACGAAATGCCGCGAGTGGTGTTGGTCATTAAGTGTCCGGTGGCTTCATACAGGAACAAGTGCGATTGCAAGTAATTCTTCTCGGCAAACTTAGGTTCGAAGAGTCTGATACAGAAGGTCTTGCTATTCCGACTGACTTCGATCTTAGAGATACACCAAAGTGTTGAAAGAAGAAAGGATATTTTTCGGAGACTCGTTGAGGGATGCATTGCTGACGATGCCAATGATTAAACGTTTGGGTAATTGTCCTTGTAACAGATGATGTTCGATCATGGATCGCTGATTCTTGGGAGTGGTGAAGGTTTTCATTTCCACGCTTCGTATCGGATACTTGGCGGTCGTTCTGCTCAAAGTGTGGCTGATGTCGTTTCCCACTTTTAGTAATGCTTCCACGCGTCGTACGTAGAGTCAGGCTTCTTGGATGATGGTTTTCTATTTGGTAACATCAGCAGTTATAAAATGGAAAGCTGTACTGCTACGATTCATCCTTCGGTGGACATCCACTCCGTTCAGCAAATACATCTCTTGCAACCACATGTCCAAATACAAACGATCCGTCAGTTCTAAACTGCTGTTGGATGGTGAGATTTTGCTTCGACGGTCTTCAAATCCCACAATTTCATCCGATATTGTGTCGAACTTGTCCCCCTTGTCAGGTTTCCATACCACACAAGCATCCATATGGGAGTTCTGGCTTCTTTTCCGTATTTCAAGAGATTTCCAAGGTACACTCGGTAAGGGTAAGTATCCATGCTGCTGCTGACCAGTTTGTTATTCAAGTACAAATCCACTTCACTGAACAAGGAATACTTGAAATTGTTGTCGGGAGCTACTTTTTCGTCTTCATCTGGATTGGTATTTTCTGCCGTTTTTATCACTTTGACTTTCAAGCACAAGTAACTGCTATTCAGATCGATGTAATCTTCTTTCAGTCCTTTTATGTCAAATTCGATGGGAGCTGAATCCGTCAAAGAGGAGACAGGATGAAATTCCACCCATTGGGATTCTTGCATCGTTATCATATTGGATGGCGTGGCAAACAGATCCAGTTCCGACTTAGAACAGACGCAAGACTCTCTTTGCATCATTTTTGTCTCTGTGATTCAATAATCAAAAACGTCTAATTCTCAGGCGGTTCTTCTTTTCTTGGTCTTTCTAACTCTGAGTGTGTGAAGTCCTCTGGAGGGATGTTTTCGTCTTTTCTTTCTGCCTTGTCCTTGCTGTGGCGTCAGGGAAACAAGAATGTCTGACTGGGCAGCGTCCAGGGAATTTATAGGAGTTTTTAGTCGGTCCATAATGTCTTTGCCAGTTTGAAGCACGACACTTCTGCCTGCTCTCAGGAGGAGTTCTTTGGGATTTTGTTTTTCGATGATGATATTTTGGAGAAATTCCTTGCCTTGCGTCGAAGCGACATCTTTCAAGGCGTGCAATCCTTGTGTCACCATCGGTTTCAAAACGGGAGCCACCGAACGAAACAACGATTTCAGCATATCTCCTAAACCATGACCTCGCTGTCAAGCGACTCCTCGGTACACAGGATACGTAACTTACATGTTGTAGGAGAATCGTTTTCGAAAATGGAGTTTCACCTGAACTTTTCCTTTCGAGAATGGAATATTATGTCCCAGATTGCCTTTAATAGCAACTTTGACACTATCGAACCACGACTTACTGACGGGTAAATAGTGAGGATGTACAAATTTGCGGTGAACATGATAGGTGTTTCCACCTTTCTCATCACTGGTCGTGGCAGAATCCACTTTGAAAGAAATGACTCGCAGTAACGGTACGGATGTGTCCCACCACGTTGTACTCCACCACATCAGAGTACACGAAAACCAAATTTGATCCTAGGTATTGTTCTTCAGCTCGAAAAACATCGCAAATGTCAAGTTGTTGGTGATGGGTGGTATGTTGTTACCCTTGATCATCTTGAGGTCTTCGCCCAAAATGTCAAACAATTCAGAACAAAATGTAATGGCCAACGTTTAGGCATCAAATTTCATCAGTAAGCGACGAGTCACTTGATGGTACTCGAGGGCGACACTTCGTTTCGTTTTGTCCAAGGCTTTGCCAAACCGCGCATTGAATTTGACAGCAGTCGTGTCCAGCAGATTTTCACCGATAAGAAATTAGCCTGCAGGAATTTTCATCAGACAGTTCTCGTTCCATAGAGGCATCTACAGTTTCGTTTTCGTTCAATATTGCTGCACTTGGTCGTTTAGAACTTCGACCTCAAACATGTTTTGATTTTCAGTGATGTTTTAATTTGTATAGGGTGAATCATTTCATCCAAGGCCACTCCCTAATGGGCTTCGTGATACAATTGGATGGGCTGAGATAATTTGGCCCCGAAAAAGCACAAAGTATTGCAGGGAAACACATCCATGGAACTGTCACTAGGTAAAGTTAAGTAAACATCGTTATTCATAACTCCAGAGTTCTCCTGCCCGAGGGGTGACTGGAGGTCAGAGGAGCGTCTAAAAGAGGATTGTTGTTGTTACTGTCACTGTTGGGAGGGTGACTGACGTTGGGCTCAAGACTCCCGTTGTTACCGTTAGAGTATTTCAGGGAAGGATTTGGTGGAAGGTAACCAACGCAACTGCTCAGTAAAATGGTCCACAATTGTTTTTCTCCTTGCTGCTGGCTCAAACTGACAATGGCAGCACCGATGACACAATACTCCACAAAGATGTGGCAGAAAAAGACGATTTGCGTTTTAGGCACACGTTCTGCACACCACACCCACAAGGGTTGCTTTTGTAGATCTTGCAGAAAAGAACTCGTTAAAGAAGTGGTCACTATGGTGGTTGAGGCTATGTTGAAGAGCATAATGGTCACTTCTTTTTATAGTCGATGACTTGCGGAGAGTCATTCCAAGAGACAAAACTTGCAGATATCCTTTTCAATGTACTTTGGCTTCTTTGATACGACGGTTTTCCACTTTACGGGTTCTTCGATCGAGTATGCTTTCGATATCGTACACTTCATCTTCTTTCTGGTCACGCGTTGCAACTCGGGCAAGTGCAACCTTCTTCTCAACACTTCCCCGTTCATGTCTTCCAATTTATAGACGGCAGGATGACAGCCACGCGCCCGTCCAGTGACACGAGACAGTTCGTTGGTCCAGTTGGGTAAGTAACCTTTGTCGAAAGTGCGTTTGATTTTGCTAATGCGCACCCAATCTCCCTCAGTCAACACTCCACTTTTCTTGGGGACAAGCACAGTCGGGAACGTACCAAACAGGCGCTCAAAAACGGTCACTTCGTTGTCGACAGTCACTTCTGGGGGGGGGGAGGGGGGAAAATCCGATGCTCCGATGGTAAGATTGTTTGAACGCTTTGACCAGGTGCGGTAAGACGTCAATGTACTTGAGAGTGTGTTGATGCACAAAATATCTCCACATGCGTTCTTTCAAAAAAACGTTGAAAACGTTCTACGATGCTGGCTTTGGTTTCTGGATTCTCGGAGGTGAAGAAAATGAATGTCTCATATCATTAATTCTTTTTGGAAAGCGTGGTTTAGAAATTCGGTGCCTTTGTCGGTTTCCCATGGCAGTGGGTGACGACCACTTCGTTTCACACAAGTTTTTGGTTTTTGGTCTCGCACTAACTCAGTGCTGAATTTGGAAGTCAATGGCACGACCTAGGCAAATTTAGAAAAGACGTCGATGACTCAAAACAAATATTTGTAGCCACGATTGCAAGTGGCCAAATGAGAGACATCGCCTAAATCATCTTGCAATTGATGATCGATGCCCTCCACTCTGATGTCATTTCTGGAAAATTTTCGTCGAATGGGTTTGTGTAAGGTGTACATGGCTTGTACTCGAAACTATCGTTGCACTTGAGGTAAACGGACACTTTTCGGTCTGGGTTTTGCAGCACGATACAATTTCTGAACTCCTCAGTAATCCGCAGAATGGGACGCATCGTAGTAAATGCTGGCTAAAAAATTCTCCATTAGGATTTTTTTTTTACATAAGTCACCCACTGTTCACGGAAGCTACTCTATTCTTCGTGTGGTATATTCATTGATTGTAGTGGTTTGCGTGTCCGACGAGCAATAGGTGTCGAGGAGGATGTCTGAAACAGGGGTAATCAGTTTTTGTTTGACTTCTGTATTTACCTTCCTTTTCTCTTCTGACGAAGAAGGGGTTGCCATCGTCTTTTTAATACAACCAATTCTTAAAATCTTTCAGCGTCGGTAGAGCTGTTTTGTCTGAGGCATTCTGGTGAAAGAGTTTAAGTCGTTGCAGCACTTGACCGTACCGTTGCGATTTTTCCATTTCTGACAAATCGCTGTGATTCATCAACGATTGCAATTCGTGTTGTAACTGGCACATCCCGGTCAAATGAGAATTGGGAGGTAAGGCAATAATGTCGGTTTTCGTCCTTTAATCAGATTCCAAGGATCATGTCTGAGATCTTTACACCCCAGAGACCCCTTTTATATTCTTGATCCTTTTGAGCCATTTGTGAAGCAGTAGCTCGCATCTGTCCTGTAATCCATGTGGCTTTTAGTATCGGTGCTAACAACAGGTGCACAAATCCTCCGCGTTGTACCAACATCTTTTTCTTTTGACGGATGGATATTTTCTTTAGGACCATTTGGCGAAGAACGTGTCGATGCTTGGCTAAGCACTCTTTCTGATGTTGAGACAAAGGTATCTATCCTTTCAAGATATTCAGACAACATTCGCACACATTATCGATGACGTCTTTGGAGGCGGTTTAAATGATGTTTTCGCATGGGTGTAGGGGCTTTGGAAACGACGGACAACGAGTCCCAATGTTTGGCTAAACGAAGAGGCAGTCCTTTCCTTTTCTTTCCTTTGGGGTAGAAGAGGGATAGCTTTTGGTTTGTGACATCTTTGTTTGTTCCGGGGCACACACAAAATACACTGACGTCGATGACTTTGCACACGTCCTTTTATCTTATTTTTGGGGGATGCATTTTTGGATAACGTTTGGAAAACCAAACTGTTTCAACATATGTTGTATCATTTTAGCGCCAAAAAATCCTCCTCTCTGGTTGCTCCTCTTATACTTTGGACAGTGGGGTTTTATCTTGGGTAGACGTCGATGCTTCGTTAAGGGTTTTTTTCTGATGCTGGGTCAAACGAAGAAACTGTCCTTTTCTTTTTCTTTTTCCGTTCTGGTCAGGAGAACGACGATAATGGAAGTGTGCACTTCTTTTAGGTGTTCAGGAGCACAAAAACACTGATACCCATCGTTTTCCTCGGGTCTTCTTTATGCGTCGCCACTGATTGTCTCTACGTCGTATCAACTTGCTAACAGGCATCATGCGTCATGGAGGGGTTTGCAACGAACAAAATCGGGATAGTGCTTTCTTGGATAAATCCAGTAAACTCTGTAACATTTCCGATCTCTCTTGGTCTTTGACTTTGGGGGATGGTACTTTGTTAGCAGCTGCAGCATCCGCTAAAGAGGTGGAGAGTGTCACCCCTGGATGAGAAATTCATGGAGACACAGGTTTCCATATTTGCATCAAATGGGGAAGAACAGGTATCCATTTGGGCTTGGCTGGCATCACTAACAACCGGGAAGTGGACGAACCTGAGACTACTGGAGACGCGGTCACCGTCGCTACAGGTCGTGGTTTGGGGATGTAAGGTTACGCCCTGGCCGAAGTGCCTCCATTGCGGGAAGAAGCTGTTTTGGGGGTCTTTTCGGGGGCTTTTCTTTTTGTGGGGTTGTGACCTGGTCTTGACACCATTGCTCTTTTTCTTCTGGGTAACTTTGGGTCGGGGAATGACATTTTTTCTTTGGGATGAATTTCGTGGCAATGTGATCACATTTGAAAAGGGAGCTAATGATTTGATTTGACTGTCGATGCCGATATCTGCCAGTTGCGTCAAGGCTATTTTGTTTCTCTCAAAATAGCGTTTGGTTTCATGTAGTATGTGAATGATGCCTTGAAGCAATTGACGTGCTGTCACCGTAAACCATCGTAGGACTTCTCCGAGACTGGCTTCTAAGACACGAGCACGTATTTGTGGATTTGTACCGCGACTGATGCCGTATAAGGCACGAATCAATTTGACGGGGAGATGAGACTGAAGTGACGTCATGTTGATGATGTGAGAGACAGACCAAAAGTGTCCAAGGTTTTTAAAGATTTTTTTAAGTCGACGGGGACGTGTACACGACAGGCCCTTCGTCTTGGCACCAGTGGTGAAACAGATCGGTATGAAATCACAAATAATCGTGGGTAGTGTGTTCTAAATCTACGAGTAAATAGGCGTGGGAGGATTGAGTGGCATCGTCGTATGCATGTGGCAGCCAAGGAATTCCTCACTGTTTGACTAACACTTGCACTTGCGATTTATCTCTAGGGCTTTTAAACAAGACCACGTAATGAGCATTGAGACTGACAGTGCAATGGTATCTTCTTTGTTGAAAATATTTTGGGTGATATAAATGACACTGGCATTACAAGTATGCCCTTTGCGCGCAAACCACAGTTTAAGTTTTTCTTCGTCTTCTCCTAACATGTCGAAGATGACCAGATGTGTTTGACTGGGATCAGACACAATCCCGTCATCTTCGCCAGGAATGCCTTCCACAAACACGATGGAATCCCCTTGACTTTCTCGCAGGAGGCTGTACGCCGATTGCTACTCTTTGTAACACCACACGATACGTTCAGGTGGACAATCGATCAAATGATGTTTATATTCTATCAAATGTTTGACAAATTCGGTTTTGCCTGAACTGATCGGTCTAGCAATTAGCATGTTAAAGGGCTGGCAAAGATACAAGGCCTCCCAATTAGCACGATCTAACTTTTCGTCGATGACTTTGAACGTGGAGGAAGAGGGAGCAGAGACAGAAGAGATAGCCGTAGTGCATGGAATGTTACTTTTGAAACGAAGACAGACAAGACAGGAATTTTTATTATTTTTTCAGGACACTTTTATTTCAAAACATTTTAAAATTGAACACGAAAGACAAAAGAGATAAAGCCAAAATGGTTAAGTACATCGATAAAATACACATCAAAACCATCCTTGTGGAATATAAACAAGCCACTGTACAACATTTTTGTTGACGAAGGTGTGGTGTCCTAGGAGCAGTTTGTAATTTTCTTAGAGGCTCTACACTTGACACAGTCACACAGGTAGTGAGGCACCTTCAAGGATAGTCTCTGGCTTCTTGTTTCAGCTTCAAAAAGGCCTCCACGTAGTCTGCGAAAATGCCTTTCTGAGTCTCGTCGCCCTTGTCGTACTGTTTTTGTCTTGGGAAAGTGGTAAATTTCGCACACTTCTAACAATTGGTATCCAGGTCCAGAGCTTTAAACAATTCCACGCTGACCCACGTTCCTGTCAAGGCGCGTTTTTCCTAGGTGTGCTGACAATGATGGTCTTGGTTGCACGTTTTGGAACAAGTTTGCTTTAATGCCAACATCAGTTTCCTAGGCAATGGTGACGTAAACCCGGAAGATACAAGTCCGTGGGAGGCAAGACTTTACATTTAATCAATCCTTCGTATTGTCAAATGCTGCCCAGATCAATTTCTTTCTCCAGCAATTGTGGTCACCTTCGGGAAAGTGACAATATTTGCACACGTAAGTATACAGTGAACACACGTCCAAGTATTTGATTTCTTCTTTTTCCTCGTCGGCGTGGTATAGCAAACAGGTGGCATTCATCCGTCCTCCATACAAACTGTCACGCGGATTCAGAGGGTCCACCAACTTGAAACTTTCCACGATACGTTTAAACTCGGGATCGGTTTTCAAATGGTGATCGTACTCGTGTTCCCACATTTCCATCACTTGGTATCCTTGCTGTTCGAACTCCAAGCGTCACTGACAAGTGGCCTCGTACAAGTCTTCCATAGTACGTTGTAAAAGCTGAATTTTAGTATACCGTTGAGGGTAGCATGTCTCACATCCGAGCAATAAGCATCCGTTAAACGTCCACACAATCGTGGGGTTTTCTAAGTCCCAGCCATCCACAGAATACGTTTCGATGGCCTTTTCGCCTCCTCCGTTGCGGGCGTGTTGGATCCATTTGCCGTCCTTTCACACAAGTAATGTAGCCAGCGTAGGGCTTTGACCGAATATTGACGTTTAATCCTTTGCGGTACACTGAGGAACACGCTTTGGAAATTGTACAGGCTTTTTTCAAAGGATCGACCTCTCAGTGCTCCACGAAGAATCCTCGAAATTTTCTACAAATCGCCGTAAAATGGCCACGTCGGACTGATAATAATTTAACATTTCTTCCAGAAAATCGAAGGGGTCTGAGGCATGAGAGTGGTACCAAGCATAGAAAGCTTCTCGTTGTTCGATTCGCATGTTGTCGGGGTCGTAGTAGTGAGCTTCAGGCAAATGTAGTAGAACGGCATGTTGCCTGGCTTGGGTATTGATAAAGAGCGGAAAATAACTTTCGGCCATTTCTGTCATTCCAAACATTTTAGGCATTCTGCTCAATGGCATGGCCAGAAAACTTATCGAATCCTTAAACTGCACTTGTCCCTCTTGCATGGAAATGATTTTGGCTCCGTTCAAGGGGACTTTAGGACGTTCGGTACTTTGTTCCGTACAGTATTTCGGAAGAAACTGTCCATAGTATCTCGAGCAATTGTGAGTCAGCACCGACGCATACTGATCTCCGTAATGTACGATGTCCTCTTGTCGGTGGGATTTAAAATCCATAGGGCGAAATCTGCTAACGTGTTTGGTCCCTGAAAGATTTTTTTCATGTCCTCCAGGAATCTTGCTATAGTGGGGGCAATGGCAAAAGATAGGTTCTCGCACGCTCTGTGAGCCATACAGAAGTTAGGAAGGTGAATACCGGTCTCAAATCGAAAACGATGAAATTCTCTTTCTTCTTCTGGTCATTCTCTTCCTCTGTTGTTGTGGTTGATATTTTTGAATGTAGCATTCGTGTTCCAAGTCCACCATTTGGTGACAAATGTGACATTGTTTCTTTCCTGCACATTCGCGAGCCTTTGTACTATTGGTAAGTATGACTTGTCCACAAGCAGAACAACATTTCAGGAGTTGGCAAGCACTTTTCCGTTGTGAACCTTGCGTCTTTATATTTTGCTGGTAACAGGTAGGCTGACAAAAGTGCGCTGACAACTGAACAATGCACTCGTATTTGTCCTTCGTCAAGACAGGGTTTACAGGCCAAACATCCCTCACATTTCGATCCACACTGCTCGTGTTGCTCTCGATTGTTATAACCATAGTTAAATTTCTGACAACAATAAGTGTATCCCAGGAATCCTGTGATACTGGTAATGGTATCGAAATGTTCATCGTTATGATAGACGAGAATGTATTTTCCGTCTTTGAAATTTTTGCCTCGAAATAACAGAGGTCCGCGCACTTCTTGAGGGTGTACTTTCAAGGTGTAGCGTGGAAGCAAGATGCCTTGCAATTTTTACATTTCAGGAATACCACATTGCGTGTTTTTGGATAGGCCAGTTTGCTGTAACAGTAGTTCTACTTCTCTTTCTTGTTTGTCTCGGTGCGATCGTTGAATAGGTTTCCAGGCTCTTTTCCATTCTACCGTATTGTTCTTATCGGCATACGTTCGTTCCACCATGGTAGCTCGAGCTAAACACATCTGGTCTTGAGGGTTGTTAATTTGGACGAGATTCGTTTTGGTGCTACGAATGTCGTCCACCAATAGCACCATTTTGCGTCCGGTCCCCTGGGGAAAAGAAACGTGAGCCATGTGCAGTGTTGCTTTTCCAACGGTGATGTGAACCTTGTCGTTGGATTGTTGCACGTGTTGGATATTGTCGATGATTTTGGAAGGTGTCAGTTCTGATGGCCTGCTAAACTCAATCCAAACGGGGGACTTCAGAATATCGTGATAAATGGATGATGAACTCTTCTGCTTTCTCCAATGGTACGTCATACTTGAAATCTTTAAACTTCACCGTGTCCATGTAGGCCGTGGTTCTAAATTTTCTAGAGGAGCATTTATCCGTCTCTCGAACGTGGTAGTAATTTTCAGTTGTTAATGGTGGTGGACTTTGGTTTGAAGTAGACTCTCTGGGTCTGGATTCTGGTTCACTCATGTCATCTTCGAAATCGCAGGCATGGATTTGAGCCAAGACTTCAGCTACTGTGCGAGGCGATAGGTCACGTTTCTGCCTCTTACTTTCTTCTCCTTTCTTCACAACATGATGCGATCATTTGATCTTGATTGCAAAAGGTCCAATGACTACATTTTAAACGCCATGGTCCCCTATATATCAATGTAAGGTCAGTATCTTCCCTATATAAAGGGTCAGTGTCTTCTGTTATGTATATGTAATTTAATTACTTGTTTGTTAGTTTTAGATCCTTTTTATTTTTATTTTATTCCATTACATGTTATTGTAGTGATAATTTGTCTACTGGATTTGATTTTTTTTAGAAATTCAGTTCTGGTCGACTGATAAACAAGCCAGTAGTTCGAAACATTGTATCTTTTGGTGACCTAGATTCAGTACCAGTGATAGTTTCTGGTAAATAACTTTTTTAATTTTTTAAAAATTCATTCCCAGTGAAGGAATCATTGATTTCAGTCAATGTTGTATCTGACCAACGTGTCAAATAACATGTATCAATTGGGGTTTTCCAGAGGATTGACCCACATCCAGGAATTTGTTCTGCTTAGTAGTTGGGCTTATAACTCATGTTATTATAGTGAAATAGCCAGTTGAGTCTTAAACCTTTGAAGCTTAAAGGTGTTTTTGTTGTGACCACTTTGAGTTGAAATTTTTCTATTTTTCGGAATTAGTAATTTATTTACCCTAGAAAATACAAGTGCTCATCAGAATTCTTGGATAAAGACATTTATCGAAATTATTCGGAATTTTAAACTGAAATATTATTCTTTGTGATTAAGCAAGGAACTGTTGACACGACAACTCTGTCAAGGTTACAGCATACGTCATCGCCTTCCATCTTAGAACTTCATCGGGATTCGAACTGTGATTTACTTAGAACTTTTTATTGATAAGAATTATATTTTATTAATCTCGGATTAATTTTGGATTAGATTCTTAAACCGTAAGTCCTTTTTCTCGTGTTTATCTTGTTTCTCAAGGGAAATAAATTATTTGTTAAATTTTACAAAGCTTGTTGGCTTCACTCTTTTTCTTGTTACTTTTGTACGAGCCTAGACACGTAACACTTTCCTCAAAATATTCATTACACTCTCAATCCTACAAGAAGAGCTAACACAGATCTAACTTCTGATCAGAGTTTTGCGAGGTGTCATAGGAAGGTTTTCTTCAGAGAAGCCGACGGACTACTCCCCCTCCTTTCGAGATGAAAGTCAAGATACTTGCTATATCTGTCAGACGAAACCGTATTGGTCTTCTGAATGTCCACAACGTCAAAGCAAGACAAGCGTCAAAAGAGACAAAGGTCAAGATACCTATTATCATTGTCAGGAGAAAGGACATTGGTCAGACTGCCCTAAGAAACAACAGGAGTACAAGAGCGGGAGGGGTTCCGAAAAGGAAGAAGAGGTACCCTCCGAAATGGAAGAACCAGACACGTACAGAAAGAGAAGAAAAGAAGACGAGAAGAAAGTGAGGAAAAAGAAGAGGAAAAACCTGTGACAGTGAAGAAATTCAATAAAGGAGAGAGCGCAAAGAAAAAGAAGAAGAAAAATGAACGTTTTAAGGTGATGTGTTGTGAAATTGGATCGTAAATTTGTACCAGAGAATATACCAGAAAGAGAAACGTGTCTCTTGTTCTTGAATTTGATAATAAGGACCTACACTCACACACGTCCATCATGGGGAAAAGGGGGATTTTGAATTTTCATTGATTTTGGCAAACATTGAGTAGTCTGTTTTCGAGAGAGATGGGTGGCCCTAGAAAGGACCGTTGGGTGTTTGTTTTTTGTTTTTTTTAAAATTAAGAGCAGGAAGTAATGAACTTTAACTGCCTTATCCTTTTGCCACGGCCTAGGCCTACTGCTGGACCTGCTACTGTCGATGTTTGGTAAAGATCGCTAGTGTTGTTATCGCAGGCGTAGTAGATGTGTGGACGGGTTGGACTGTTTGGCTCGGGAAGGTCTTTTTCTCTTGGGTCGTATTGAAGAAGTCTGATACATTTGTTTCAGACTCCTTAACTCTGCCAAAATGTCTAAGACTACCATCACCGTTTGACTTTCACTATCCTCCTTCTCTCCTCGACCTTCTTTCTTCTCTGCTTTTTCTTCTTGTTGTCTGTTTTTCTTGCCTCTTCTTCTTCTCGCTGTTGCTTGAATGAGAAAGCCTTATTCTGCTTCTTTCTGCTGTTGCAAAATTTTTCCAATTCTTCTTTCTGTCTCTGTTAAAAATCCTCGACGTACGGTGAGGAAGGAGACGGTGGCGAAGGTGCTGGTACCGGAACAAATTCTTGTGAAGAAGAGAGACAATCCACTAAATCCCAATTAAAATCGTTCTCTACTGGAAGTAGAACTGTGTTTGCTTTTTAGCCACTGCTATGCCATCAGTTCTCGTCTCCGCGGACGGTGCACCCCAATTCATCGTCTTCTTAGTTTCCACCATGTTCTAACTCTGTTGCACTGATTCATTGCGCACAGACTCTAGCGCACCTATACAGGGAATGTGACGTCACAGGCAGCTCTCTTCGAATTGAAAGATAGACTCCGCACTATGACTGAATTTCTTAACGCGTGTAGGGATTGGTGAAAGAACTCAATCCGTTTTGATCAGCTTTTTCACTATAAATAATGGCGGTTCACCTCATTCTATGCACCTGTTCTTGTCACAAGATGTAGACTAACGTAGAATCGTCTACCCTCCTATCGTTGATGCTGTTCAACACGGACTATTCCATGTATGTCAAATCGTCACGGGCAATTACCCAGATGACTGATACAGCCCTTTGGAAACAAAGACTCTATGTGGAGTGGCAAGGCTCTCTGAAGCCAGTCTTAATCTACGGCCCTGAGGTCAAACAAAGTTTGAGGAAGAGAAGAAGATCCGTGCGATGCCATAAATGTTAACTGAA
Source organism: Megalonaias nervosa (assembly GCA_016617855.1). Taxonomy (NCBI): domain Eukaryota; kingdom Metazoa; phylum Mollusca; class Bivalvia; order Unionida; family Unionidae; genus Megalonaias; species Megalonaias nervosa. The sequence goes on from JAECUM010055050.1 coordinate 24,135, forward strand.
TGGTGTTAACAATAAACCAAAGGCCCTTTTCAGGGCCACTCCATTGCCTCGAAGAAATTTATAATCTCTCTTGCCTTAAAAAGTTTAATCGATTATTTTGTATAATAATGTTCATAAAAGTATGTTTGTATCATATGTCTATGTCTCTGTCCATGTGTCTAACCCAGTCTCTAACCTTGTCTCTATGTCTATGTCTCTATTGTCCCTAGAGTAGTGCATATTCAGGTCAGCCCCTTGCCACACTGCTTTGCCCGATCGAGGTCAACCACTGCAGCATATGTTGCCAGTGTTCAGTACTGTGACGTCACCCCTGATCAATTCCTCTTGTCGCTAGACAGACCCAATACATTGCCGCTGTATATTACCTATGTTAATTTCCCCGTGTTAAATCTCCATTGTCGCCAGAGTGCAAACGACCAAATTTAATATAGAAGTCCCATTGTCGCTAGAGTGCTCCCATGCACTACTGTCATTATCAGATCTTTCTATAAAAGCAGATCATTTATGAATGATAGCAATCATGTTACTAGATAACTTTGGTAGACAGAAATGCCTGACACGGAAAAGTGCTAGAAATCATGTTACTGGATCACTGTGGTAGATAGAAAAACATGACAAGAAGGAATGATATAAAGTATTATACTCGTTAGCTGTGGTAGAGAGACAAGTAATACAAGGAACAATCGTAGAAATCATGTCACTTGTTCGCTGTAGTAGACAGAAAATCAGGCCGCAGAGGAGCGACATAAAGCATGTTACTAAATCGTTGTGGCAGATAGAAAGGCATGACATGACATAATACATGCCACTGGATCACTGTAGTAGACAGAATAGCAGGACGGGAAAGAGTGAAAGATATCATGTTACGATATCGCTGTGATATGAAGAAAAACAGGAAACTGCAGAGTGAGGGACATTTCACTAGATCTCTGTAGTAGATAGAAAAGATGGATACGGAGGAGTGAAAAAACTCTTGTCACTGTGTCACTATGTTGGTTAGAGAAGAAGGATACGGAATGATGATACAAATCATGTATCTGTTTTTATGTGGTACATAAAAAAAGCAGAACAAGGAGGAGCTATATAAATGATGTTACTTCATAACCGGGGTTAATGGAATATCAGGACATGACGAAGAGATAGAAATCATGTTACAGGATGACTGTGGTATATAGAAAAATGGATACTGAGGAGTGATAGAATTCATGTTATTCGTTCGTTGAAAGAGAAAGAAAAGCATGCCTCGAAGGAGTGATAAGAATACTAAACTGGATCACGGTGGAACATGGAAAAGCAGGATATGAAGCAGTAGCAGAAATCTGCTACTCTTTCGCAATTGTAAACGGAAAACCAGGATAAGAAGTGATAGTTTCTATTACTGTGACAGATGGAAAAGAAAGACACGGAGGAGTGATAGAAATAGTTTTCACTGAGTAATTGTGGTAGGTAGTAAAGTTGGACTCGGGAGTATGTTATATACAATGTTACTGGATCATTGTAATAGATAGAAAAGCAAGACACGGAAGAGTGATAGAAATGATGTTTCTGGAACGCTGTGGTAGACAGAAAAGCAGGAAACTAAAGGGTGATATAAGTTATTCCACTGGATAACTGTGGCAAATAACAAGGAGGAATCGTGTTATTGGATCAATGTCCTAGATAGTAAAGCAGAACACAGAGGAGATTATGTTACTTGATGGCTGTGGCAGAAAGAATAACAGGAAACTGGTAGATAGAATAACGACACGAGGAATAGTGATTGACAATGATGTTACTGTATTCCTTTGTTAGCTAAAAATAGGAGAAGGAGGAATGATATAAATCATGTCACTGGATCACTGTGGTAGATAGAACAGATAACACGGAGGCTTGATGAAAATCATGCCACTGTTTCAGTGGTGTCGTAGATAGAAACGCAGGACAAGGAAGAGTGATACAAATAATGTTACTGAATCGCTGTGGTAGATAGAAAAGCAGGCTAAGGATCAGAGATAGAGATCATGTTACTGGACCACTGTGATCGATAGAAAAGCAGGACACGGAGGAGTGATACAAATGATGTTATTGGATCACTGTGGCAGCTAGCAAGGTGGACACTGTGGAATGGTAGAAACGACGTTACTGTGTCATCACTTTTTATAGCAAAACAGGACACTGGAAAGAATGAAATGATGTTACTGGATCACTGTCGTAGATAGGAAAGTGAGATACAGATGAATCATAGAAAAAAATGTTACTGGAAGACCGAGGGAGAGAAACTCGGGATACCCAGGAATAATGGAAATGATGTTACTGCTTTATTGTGATAGATAGAAAACCAGGGAACTGAGACATGATAAAATTCAGGTTAGTGGATCACAGAGGTACATAAAAAAACAAGACGCTGAGGAGTGATACACATCGTCCAACTGTATCGGCTTCCTAGATATTACAGCAGGACACAGGTGAGTGATAGAAATCATGTTCCCATTCCCCGGTGATCGATAGAAAAACAGGACAATATGGAGTGATAAAAATAGTTTTACTGGGTCACTGATGTAAATAATAATAATAATAATAATAATAATAATAATAATAATAATAATAATGAGGACTTTGTATAGCGCCTAATCTTTAGAAGCTCTAAGCGCTTTACAACATTTGACAAATAAAAAAGCAGAAAATGGAGAAATGATAGAAATGATGTTATTGGATGACTGTGGTAGATTGAATACCAGGACAAGATGGACTGAAAAAAATCATGATATTGGATCGCTGTTGGACATCATACAAATGATGTTATTGTGTCAGTGTGGTAAATAGAAAAACAGTACAGGAGTGATGAAAAATGATTTAATGGATCACTATCACAGATAGAAAATAAAAAAGGAACGGAGAATTGATAGAGAATGTGTTTCGAGATCATTATGGTGGAGAGAAATGCTGTACATGGAAGAGCGATAAAAATATAAAAATACTGTTGCTGAATCATTGTGGTAGATATAAAAGCTGGACTGTAAGAAATCATGTTACTAAATGACTGCATTAGGTAGAAAGCAAGACACTGAGAAGTGATAAAAATTATGTTACTAGAGATAGATAGATGGATGGAAAGACGGATACGGACATATATATATATATATATATATATATATATATATATATATATATATATATATATATATATATATATATATATATATATATATATATATATACATGCCTGTAAGCAACTAAACGTATAATTATGTACAAGTGTATAATTGCAGCCAGCCAGTCATACATACATACATACATACATACATACATACATACATGTTTCCATTTTACAAACAACAATCTCAGTAATTATTGGGATATATTGTGCACGTAACATTTTACTTGATAAGGTGAAAGATAACCTTCGAAATACGCATCTGCTCAAATGAACACATATGAACGAACAGACCGTATGTATTGGTCAGATTTTAAGGTACTAGGGAAAAGATGCAACGCCATTAAAGAAACGTTAGGTTTATGTGTCTGTATCTGAAAGGAATGGTTATGATTTATATCTAGCTACCACAAATATTTCATAGCATAGTATTGAATCAGAAAAAAACATTGCCATTTCCATCATCGATCATATTTTTTATTCTCTCTCTCTCTCTCTCTCTCTCTCT
>JAECUM010055051.1:0-18321 GCA_016617855.1 Megalonaias nervosa
GAGAAAAAGTCCTTAAATAAAAATAATAATTACGTTTGGTTAAAAAGTGTTAGAATCCTCGTAAACGTAGTAGGGTTAGAATGTGCAAATGCGAATGTAAACAAGATTTACAACTATCGCGAAAATGATCTGCAGGAAAGGGAATCATTGATAAAAACGTAACCATTCTGAAGAACACACACCAGATTAAATAAACATATTATGGAGAACGTAAAATAGCTATCCAACTAGTTAATTCACCATTGCTACTGATTTAAGCTTAAAATAAATATGTTGATTGGATCGATCTTTACACATAGACAAATAATTAGTACCTATTCATGTAGAGACTGATATCTTTCAAAAAAGACATGAATCAAGACTTATAACATTCTTATATAAGTAACTACAGAAAAGAAAAGACATTTAACATTCCCATGGTAAACCAAAATCTCGGGCTTAATGAAAGATGAGGATATCGACGCAATTCCTGACATCGTTGGCATTGCCACGACGATTATCAGATTCGCCAAATACAACGACGATTATGCGAAGTATTCTGGCCCGAGGAAAATGTTTCACAATTATGCAGATCATAGACTACATGCAACAGATGTTATTAATCATAATTCTTTGGGCCGCACCTTTCTGCTCACGCCGCCGTAGTCACCGGCGGAAACGTTATTCTTAACCTTGTCTTTCTACAGCGTCGAGAACACCTTCATGAAGATTCATTGAGGTTTTCTAGTGCTATTCCTCTGAGTCACATATTTTGGTTTTGTAGAGATGTTTGCAAGGTTATTTTTGGAACCAAACATACCGTTATGTTACTACGAAAAGGCAATGTCAACAATGCAGTTTGGAGTGATGCAGGTGCAGTTTTAATAACATTTAAAGCGCACGTAGTAAACTAAACAAGATAGTAGAGAGAATCGAATACATTCTAAGAAATACGAGTGTAAAGAAAGCAAGAGAATAGAACATGTTTAAAAACCACCAGAGACAGAGAGAGAGGGAGAAAGACAGAGGCGAATACAACAAAAGCAAACAAAAACACAAACAAAATTCACTTTAAAAGCAGTAATACAACACTTGTCAGTATTGTCATTTTTAATTGGGTGGCTCAGAGAGAGTCTGAGAGACAGAACACTGAATGAATACTGATTAAAATAGGCTCAGGATGTAGCAGTAGCCTTATCTTCATGGATTCTAATTCATGTTAACGAAAGGTCTCATACTGATGGATTGATAAACTGTTTGAATAATGAGGACAATCCACCTGAAAATAGCAGCTGAGCCCTTAATAGGTAGGAAGAGACCCATCCAACCCTATCTTCTCCGTCTTAAGCAGCCAAATAGAAACCTAAGGCACTAACAGGGCAGAGAATTCTATCTTGATCATCCCCAGCAGATATGCAGCTGAGACTGAAGATATCGATAGAGCGTATGGCAACCGAAGGAAGTTGGCTTTCCTACAGAAAAGGCATGAATTTAGCTCCTTCTCCTTCAGATCTTAAGAAGAGCAGGAAAACAGTTTTAACGATAAGGTCATCTAATGATATTTACTCAATGGCTCATAACAGGGTCTTAACATGGCCCACATAACGCAGACCCATTCCATTTAGGCATTAGTGAACAATATATCGGTCTCTGCAGTTCAAACTACTTATTAAAATCGGAAAGATGAGATTCCGAACCAATGATCTGACTCTTAGAGAATTTCAGCAGGTTTAACAAAGCTGCCCTATAATCCTAAACATTTTGTCTCTTCGAACAGGAAGTAAAGAAAGTTTATCACTGCATCCAGAGAGGAACAATTAGGATCAACATGCTTCCTATTGCACCAATTGCAAACTATTCTCCTCTTTACATCATAGTCCATGAACGCTGACCGTCTCTTAGCTTGGATTAGTGGCAATCTTGCTCGAATGCGTGTCATGGCGGATTGTCCGCTTGAGAGAAATCAAGAATAAAAGTGGAGAATTGGTGGGCTGCTGTGGAGAAGAGATCCCCAGTACCACGACAGTAGGTCTTTCCAATAAGGTAATCTTCTAGATTGGTCCACCAACAGGTCAGTAGGTTGCTGAACATACAACCTTTGGGGCCATAGAAGGGCTATCAGAATGAACTGAGCAGTGGCAGTCCTCTCTTTCTGGGGTATGTGCGGAATCACTATTAAGGTGGTAAGTTGTACGCAAGAAGAAGATCTCACCTTAGAGTGAATGTGTCCACCACCCATGCCCTCTAACATGGAACTGGGAAGACATTAATAAGGAGCTTGTTGTTCAGTTTCGTTACAAACAAGCTGATCGAGGGTCTCTCCCATAGTCTGAACAAGAAGTCTGCGATGGACTGGTGTAAAGAACATTCCGTAAGGACCAGTTTGTCTCCCCAACAGACTATACGGTAAAATGGTTTTTTTCCAGGATATGACGAAGATGGAGAGTTGTCCCCTCCGAGGCGCTAAAGAGAATGAGGTTGAAAACACCCATGCAGAGAGAAAGAGCTTGTGTTGTCTGATGTACGCTACTGCCGACCTATTGTCGGTCAAAAACAATCAAATACTGACTCCTTATTTGGTTCACAAGCCGCTAAAATTACCGCCCTCATTTCCAAATGTTTATGTAAAGGATACCTTCTTCACGTACCAAGAAACCCTAAAGAACCACCCCTTCTGACACCAAGTGAGCGCCCCAACCTGTGTTGACGCGTCGCTGTACAGATAGGAGTTGGGATCGGTTGCATATATTGGGAATATGACCAGACCTCGGTCCAGATTTGCTCACCGTCCAAAGTGGTGATGAAAATCTGACTCCAGAGTAATCAGAGCTGACAGGGGACCCTTGTGCGGTCTCCACTTTACCAGAAGGAGAAAATGGAGCCTTCGTGCGGAAACTTTGTCTCCTTCAGAGATAAAAATGCCCTGGAGGGATAATATAGGCGAGCTGGTAAACATTTAGAAGCATCAGGATTATGTCTATCTTGTCAAATATACTCGAGTTTGGTGAGGAAGTTTATTCCTACGTGAACGAAATTCTCCTGGTTCGACGTAAGCCCGGGCCAGGTCATTGTAGACCAAGAACGTGGCAGATCTTGCAGTAGAGATTATATGGAACGACTGTGTATCAACCGGTCGTTGAGGTACTGGAGGATGGAGATTCATAGATATCTCAGATAGGAGGCAACTACCTCCATTATCACTTATAGCAATGGAGCTAAAATTAAAGGTATTTCATGCGAGACGGAAAAATGAGATATGAAGACACATACAATGAAGATCGATTGAAATCGCCCAGTCGCAGAGCCTTAAGGTATTCTTGACTGTGGTGATAGTTTCAACATTAGTTCCTCCTGAACAAATGTGTTTATGGCATAGAGATCGATGTTAAGTCAAACTTCCTGCCTTTTCCGGGATTGAGGGAAATTCGGGAGATGAATGACTGAGACTGGACTTCCCCCCCCCTTGTACAGAAAGGTGAACACTTCTTCACTTAAATAAACATGTTTCGGCTGGTCAAAATGGATGTAGTTCTTGAAAAAGAGGACATTCATTACGTGAAGAAGGCGGTAGCCTTCCTTTAATAAAGAAAGCACCCAAATGTCTTCTACGATGCCCAACCAGACCTCTTTAAGGAGGGCTGACCGAACAACCATGGAGACTACCAAGAGGGATACTTGGTTACCTCTGGCACTGACAAAGCTTCCTCCTCTTGAAACTCGTTTAAGAAGGTCCGAAGGATGAGCACGATTACTGGCTGTTTTCTGTTGCTTTCTACTGATAGACACACGGAATTCAGAGAAAGCTTTGATCTTAGCATCTATAGGTATAACTTGTCCATGTCCCACGATATGTCCTAGAAATGTAACACAAGCACGACAAAGCTTTCCGTTAATTCAATTAATTTTCACATTTGCATCAGTGAGTCTGTCAAAGAATTTCTGAATTGTCTTTAAGGGATATTTGCAGGTGTCGTTGTAGATGATGATATCATCGATGTAAGCATCACAATTATCTAGACTAGATGTAATCATGTTCATTAAACGTTGAAAAGTACGAGGCGAACCTTTCATCCCAAACGGCATCACTTTATATTGATAAAGCCCATCTGGAGTCACGAATGCCTAAATTTCCTTTGCCATTCCCGTCAGTGGAATTGTTCAGAATCCTTTCAGAAGGTCAGTTTTGGTGACATACTTTGCATTTCCAATTTCATCAATGCAGTCATCGATTGATATGAATCTGTTTTTGACACACTGTTCACCTTTAAGTTGTAAATACACATGCGAAAAGTATTATCTGGTTTCATTACAAAGTAGACATGGTGAACTCCGGTCACTTTTACACGGTTCTATCAAATCATTCTCCAGAAAATACTGAATTTCCTTTTTCAATCATTCCTGTTTGAGAGGGCTCATCCTGTACGGATGCTGTTTCACAGGTGTAGAATCTAGAATTTTAAAGTCATTGTAGATTTTATTTGCTTGTGTAGGAACATCTGGAAACAGGTGCTCATATTCAAGTTAAAGCTGTTTGAGTTCATTCCTGTCCTGTTACTACAGACGTGAAAGTTTCTGGTCCAGATTATTTATAATTTCTGAATTCCGAAGATTGGTAAGACCAAAGTCACCACAGTCCTATTGCATTGCTTAAATCTTCAGTGTGTTGGACAGGTACAACTAAACTGAGTGTATGATTAACCTGGCTATCGCTATCAACATACTCCTTTAACATCTTTATATGACAAAGTTGTTTTGTTTTCGTCTCCCAGGAGTACTGATGATATTATTTAAATCACTTACTTTCTTTTCAACTGTGCAAGGACCATAATACTTAGCCTGAAAAGGATTTTATGGTATGGACAAGAGAGCCAGAAGTCTATCACCAGGCTGGAAAATCCTTTTCTTGGTATTTTTATCATACCTGAATTTCATTTTTGACTGAGTAGAGTGCGCATTAGTTTTTACAATATTGCAAAACTTTGACAACTTGTACTATAAATAGCAAACATAATCAAACAGATTAATTTTTGTATCTTCATTTGCAAGAATTTTTTTTAACAACTTCAATGGTCCATGGACAGTGTGTCCAAAAACAAGTTCAAATGGAGTAAATCCTAAAGATTCATAAACTGATTCCCTAACAGGAAACAAAAGAAAATGAACACCTTAGTCCCAATCTTTTCCAGTATCAAAACAATAAAACCAAATTTTCAACGTTTGATGAAATCTTGCAAAAGCCTACTGGCCGTCAATGTGATAGGCAGAAGACTTGAATTGCTGAATGTCTAATTCATGCATAACTTGCTTGAAAATTCCAGACATAAAATTTGAACCTTGATCAGATTAGACAGATTTTAGCAGAGCACACTGAGTAAAAAAAAAACCTTATGAAAGCTTTTACTATTGTTTATCTTTTAATATTCCTCAAAGGAATTGCCTCTGGGAATCTTGTGTACGCACACATTATGGTCAACAAATATTGGTTGCCTCACTTGGTCATAGGTAAGGGACCAAAACAGTCTACCATGAGTCTGCTAAATGGTTCGTCAAACACAGGAATAGGTTGCAGATGAGCCTTAGGTATCTTCTGATTGGGTTTTCCTACCATTAGACAAGTGTGATAAGATTTGCAGTATTTGCAAACATCGCTTTTATTTTTTGGTCAATAAAACTGATTCAAGATCTTGTGATAAGTCTTTCTGATCCCTAATTGGCCAGCCAAAGGAGTTTCATGGTCCAAACTAAGAATTTCTTGTCTATTCGACTTTGGAACTGCAATTTGAAAGTTCACCGACCACTCGTCACCAGTAGCTACCACCGGTGGTTTCCATCGTCTAATAAAGATCCCATTTTTAACAAAATAAAAAAAAATTACACCTATGGATTCCTTTTCACCAATGGCCCTCTGAAACAAATAAGAGATCTCTAGATCTTCTTCTGTTCGACGAAAAGTGATTGACGTTTGTCACCCTGATTAGAATCAAGAGAGTGAGTTGTTAAAAGAGGATCACTGTGATCAATACCTTTTGATTGATTCAAATGAGGAGTAAAAGTGACCTCATCATATGCCTGTCCAATAAATGTGTCTGCTAAAGGATTAATTTCCTGATCAACATCATTCTCAAGAGCTTTCTTTGCCATAGCTCTGGTAACTGCACAAGCTGGGTATTAATCAGGGATTTCTTTTCAATAGGATCGATTTTCTAATCCATACAAGGCTTGTCTGTTACAAGTGGATTAACCACATCCTTTTCTACAGCTAGGTCATTGCCTAATAAGAAATGATTACCCTCGATGGGTAAAGACTAGACTGTTCCGACTGTCACATGTCCTGCCACTAAGCCTGATGACAAATGTCCACAACAGAGAGGACCATCAGCAAAGCTGCACTCTAAACCCGAATAAGAACACTCTCTTTAGGAGAACACTTATCAGACAAAAACAAAGTACCTGATAACAAAAGTCTCTGAGAAGCTCCTGTGTTCTTTAAACTTTTGATAGGGATAGGATTGATAGAACCACCTACTTCGTTTTATATAGATCCGATCGACAAGAATGATTCATAATTCTCCATAATAATATCAGACTGGGGTTTGTTTGATCCAACAAATATATTGCTTTCAATACATTCCTGTGACCTTGACCTCTTAAATAAGGGCTTTTGGAATAGATCTGTCTTTATTCTCTTGCTTATTTTTGAATTTGTAGCAATCAGAAATAATGTGCTCTTTCTTCCTGCAATAGGTACACATAGGAAGAGATAAAGACTTCTGATCAAACTTATCAGAAAATTAATTTATAAAAGATGTGCCAGTTTGAAATTCGGAAGTTCTCATGTTAAGCTGAAATAGCAATTTTCCAGAAGACTCCTGAGTGGAATACCTACTAACGAAAGAAACGTCATGAGCTAAGGATAGAAATACTCGTCAGCAGTGCGAGCCTTATGCTCATCAATGCAAATCTTAGCATCACTATGTATGCAGTTGTTGAACTCTTAAGCTAATACGATTTGTCTAAGATTTTTGTAATCTTGACCAACTTTCTTGGCTAAGCATGACCTAACAAATAACTGCTATTTTTCTCATGCAAATTCGACATGAGTTTGTCCAGATTCTGTTTTATAGTTCCTAAACATTTGTCGATAAGCCTCAGGTACCAGCTCCTAACCCGTCAAGATGCATTCTTTAACCAGATCATAGTCGGCACCTTGCTGTACTGACAGGGAAGTGTAGATGTCACGAGCTTTGCCCCCTCCCCCCATCAAAAAGAAGAAAATGTGCACTTTGTAATAACAGAGTCCAATGATCTCTTGCCCATTTCAAATTTTCAGCAATTTTATCAAAATGATGAAAATATTTATCTACTTCTTTTTCTTTAAAAGTGTGTACTTATCTAACATTCTTAGTAACATCAAATATTGAATTTGCGTGTAAGGTGGCTTCCTGAAGTTTACTTGCCAACTCTAACTTTTTAAAATCTAAACTGAAATTCTTTTTCTTCCTTTTCTCTTTCTCTCTGCATCTGCAATTGCATTTTCTTCTCTCTTACGTCTTTTTCTAACTGCATTTGCCTCTCTATCTCCTCTTTCTTCAATTGCATTCGTTACTCTTTCTTCTGTGACTGCATTTGCCTCTCTCTTTCCTCTTTCTCCAGTTGCATTTGTTTCTCCTCTTTCTCATTCTGTATCTCAAGCTTTTTCAACTCTATTTCCGTCTTGTATTTTAATTTTAATTCCTTTACTTTTAAGTTAGGGTCTGATACAGGCTTACTAATCAAAACCAAAGCACTTTTATCTAAAAAGAAAATACTCTCCCACAAATACTGGACCAAAATACCTTTATTTCTTGCTTCATTATAGAATCCTTTGCCTCAGAAAGATCATACTTTCTGAAAAGCTGAAGCAATTCATTCTTTTTCAAGGTGTCTAACTGATTTGCACTTTACATGACATTGTTAAAGCTTGTTTTCACTAAAGATTTCTAAAATGGGAAATAATATCTGAGTCTTACGAAATTCCAAAACAATGGGAATTTAAATTGCAAAAACAAAGATTTCTGAAATATTTTAGAGACATTTGTATACCGGACAAGCCCTGATTTTCTATTGCGAGTCTATGCTCTTAAAATAAGTAACAAAAAAGAGTGAAAAGCAACAAGCTTTGTAAAATTCAACAAATAATTTATTTCCCAATGATACAAAGAGAACATTTTAAAAAAGGAAACTTACGGTATTGTAAATTAAATCCCAAATACTCCTACAATTATAGACGCGAGTCCTAATAACTAAAGCTCTCAATAAACTTTAGTGAAAATCCAAATTAAGTCCAGCGCTGAAAATGTTGATGTGCCTATGATGGCTTGTAAAGTGTTATTGTGCTAACAGTCTTATGTTGGATCACAATAACAGAATCCAAGAATAAATTCTTATTTGAAATTTCAGCATAAATTCAAGTCTTTATTTCCAAAAATGTTATCAGAGCATTTTTTGATTTTTCAGAGAAGATAGAATCTGAATAATTCCAAATCAAATACCGTAGACAATAATAACTTCAGATAGTCACCATTTACCGAAAGAGGTTTCGATTAGAGGTTGTTCGGATCTTACCTTTCTGTCAATGGTGAAATTCAAGACTATCCGAATGCAACGGCACTTCAACGGTACTTGTACTAGTCTGGTTCCCTGCTTCGTATGCAATGAAGGGGGCATTCGAAGCAGGGAACCAGACTATTTGTACAGGCGTCAGGATCGGCGAACATTTGTTGGATTTTCTCCAATATGTCACGAACTGAACGACGTATGCCTAGCTATTTTGAAAACTGAACTATTCTAAATTACGGCTGGCTTAAGTTGAAAATTAGCAGACGAAATTAGGACAAACTAGCAGGGTTGGAACTACCGATGGGTGCGGACTCATGACGTCATCCCTTGTGTTATATTGTTACATGTTTGATCCCTCAGCCCTCAATTCATTGACGGATACTCCTAATTTTCTTTGTAACAAGCCCCTGTGGCCGACCCTTGTCCCGGGTTAAAAAAAAATCAAAAACTGATTTTTAAGCAAATTTAGAAATTAATTTATGCATCTAGTTTAGCCCAGTACTTGATAGGCTTAATACATTAAATATACTAATCATTATCATATATATAATGTTTTAAAACAACAATTACCTACCTACCATAACTTTCAAACCAGTGCCATAGGAAACGTAATTTTTTATCCTGATAGACTGGGTCTTGTATCAGAATGGATCATATGAATAATCCGAGATAATTTTTTTTCCTCAATATGGTTTATTTCCTTTAGGTTATTGCTTCATTGTTCAAAAGTAAGCTCACAACAGCCATCTGTGGTGCAGATAAGACTAAGAGTGAATTTCCAACCCCATGTTCATTTCAGACCCATACAAACTAGGTCCCCTCCCATTTACTTGTATATCCATCAATATAATCTCCAAACCAGGCATTAATTGTATGTTGAGGAATACATACAACAATAACCTCTACGCGAGCGATCTTCAGCTGTTGATTCTTGAAACATAAAACTGCGTTCGTTTTCACTATCCGTATTATGTGCTAGAATTATTTGATATATATTTGATGTTTATTTATTCTAATTCATACAGGTAGTCAGACCAATGTCAGATAACTCAGACCTGACTACTTCTACAAATTGCACATATTTTCTAGCATTTCGACTCCCAATCACGCATTCGCATACCAAACTACACATTCAGAATAATATAAGAATAATCTTAATCCTGGGTCTGCCCAGGTTTGCAAACCGTAAAATGGAAAGCCTAATTTCGACTGTTTCCAGTGAACCTTAACTTCTGGTTCTCGTGGCTTCTCTGTTCAATTGAGTCGGAGCTTCAGTCTTTGCTTCATCCAAGAATAACGCTATTTTGAACATACTTCCTGTTATGGATAACAGTCCACTGAAATAACGAGTGCAACTAGCTATTCAAACATTCAAAAAGGAAGACAGTGATGAGTGGCCATATTTGAGGAATCGAAACTCGGATCTTAAGTTCTTTGCATGATATGCAATACCGACTTTAACTGCTGCCCAGATGGAGAGGCTGAAGAAATGTTATTACAAATCCTTTCACAACTGGAAAAAATCTGCAAATAGTTTATATATTTTATCCAGCCTGAAATATTTTTAAACATATATTAAAGCCATGTTAATCTGGACTTTATTGAATTAATGTACTATGATCATTTGGTGGTGTTTTTTATATGACTGAATTTCAATCTGCTTAGAAAATAACCCATTTTGCTTACATTGTCTACTTCTATTTTTTCACATGCCTACCCCCCCCCCCCACTCTTTCGGCCGGAAGCGAAATTTCTCCACGGGATTTGACTAGATACGAGTGTCCTAATGTATACATTTGGGTTTATAAAACTACAGTTACGGGACGGGGTGGGATATGAATAATGTCATGCTATCATATAGATAGTAATCTGTTTCAAATAAGAAGTTTTTAATAACTGACAGACAAAGTGAATTCATTTATAGGTTGCATGCATTGAATGATGAGCATTGTTCTAGCTCTTATAATTCAGCGGTATTATTCTTGTCGGACTCGTATTTATGAACTAACCTGGTTATTATAATAATAATCTCGTACAGTAGTTCTGATCAAGTGGTTTAATATATAATGAAGCAAATTCCTGTGCAAGAATGCTTACCATTTATCGTTTCATTCGTATTTAACCATGTCTCTCGTACTGCGTGGCTCTAAGTCGTTATCTTTTTAGCGGATTCTGGATCGTGACTCGCATATTTCTTTTGGATTTCGTATAACCCGTACGCTGCTGTCGAAGACATTGACTCGAAGTACGGTATTGGTTTTCTTGCCATGAGTGACCAACGGGTCCACAGGAAATACGGAGTCTTTGGATGGATCCTTCGGCACTATGACCATTCTACGAGTGATTTGGAAACAAACATACTGCGTGATCGTCAACTGGACGCCAAGAGTCACATATGTTCCGTTGTCAAATCAATATTCAATATCACTATATGAGTGAAATGAACAATTCAGTATCACTATATGAGTGAAATGAATAATTCAGTATCGCTATATTAGTGAAATGAATAATTCAGTATCTCTATATGAGTGAAATGAATAATTCAGTATCGCTATATGCGTGAAATGAATAATTCAAAATCACTATATGAGTGAAATTAATAATTCATTATCGCTATATTAGTGAAATGAATAATTCAGTATCACTGTATGAGTGAAATGAATAATTCAGTATTGCTATATGAGTGAAATGAATAATTCAGTGTCACTATATGAGTGAAATGAATAATTCATTATCGCTATATGAGTGAAATGAATAATTCAGTATTGCTATATTAGTGAAATAAATAATTCAGTATCGCCATATTAGTGAAATGAATAATTCAATATCACTATATGAGTGAAATGAATAATTCAATATCGCTATATGAGTGAAATGAATAATTCAATATCGCTATATGAGTGAAATGAATAATTCAGTGTCGCTATATGAGTGAAATGAATAATTCAGTATTGCTATATGAGTGAAATGAATAATTCAGTATCGCTGTATGAGTGAAATGAATAATTCAGTATCGCTATATTAGTGAAATGAATAATGCAATATCACTATGAGTGAAATGAATAATTCAGTATCGCTACATGAGTGAAATGAATGATTCATTATCACTATATGAGTGAAATGAATAATTCAGTATCACTATATGAGTGAAATGAATAATTCAGTATCGCTGTATAAGTGAAATGAATAATTCAGTATTGCTATATTAATGAAAATAATAATACATATATCCTTCTTGTGGATTAAACATTTTCAGATTGTTGCACGAATTTTATACTTAGATCACCCATGGTGACAAAATATTATCTTATTCATAGTTATTTAAATCCTATACCGTGAATCCCTTGGTGAAAGATGTATCATTGTTTACATTTGTGTTTAAATTCAAAACATTGATGGTCCCTGATCATAGACCCATATGTCAGTTATATTTGTTTATGTGTTCCATACGTTTATTCTTGTTTGATTATTAGTTTAAATTACTTGCTCTGATTAGTTCCAGTTTGGAATGATATTTCCTGACATCAGATTGTTTAACTCAGTATGCGTCATTCTGTTAAAAAAGCATTGTTGGACTTTATGCGCACGAGTATGGCGTCAGATTCATTTGTTCAGTTACATTATAAATAAACTTCTCATTTATAAAATTACTTTCAGTGTCTTTGCTAAACTCCAATCCGAACCCGTCGTCTTCTGTTACAAGTGTCTCAAGAAAAAAGGAAAAGGTCTTCTCCAGGAGAAGGACATGAATGTTCACGAAATTGGTCTTTAGTTGTGGTTTCGCCGTTAATAAATCGTGATCTTCTCGCTATGATAAAGTCAGCCAAGCATTTCCGAAGTGTCCTTGTGCGGGATGAATTTGCATTAACTATTCCACGCACATAGAAAACGGTTAGCATCAGCTTGGATTGTACAACAGGACCTGCACCAATGATTCCACGCACAACGAAGCGGGTATCATCAACCTGGATTTGATAACAAGACGTGGGACTCAATGAGCTGCATACGTGGCGACACCAAAACATATTTTATATTTTGACTTGTATGGGCTTGCAATACCACTTGAAGCTGTTGACTATTTAACCCTGGGGCGCAAGAGAAGAATAACGGAGTCGTCTGCTACTGTTTTGTTCAAATCTGCCGTTACAAACTCGCTATCATTTTTAAAGCGTTGTGTGCATTCTAGCATTTATCAACCCCGCAAACCCATATTATCTTGCCACTTAGATAGTACGCTTAATAGTATAAGAGATGTCTGTTAATAGTTACGGACGCTCACCCAGTCATTGACCTAGCCCTGGTGTGGATCTGACCAGGTTTGCTACCAAAGCGGATTTGACCTAGTTTGTCAGCATGGTAGTTGTTGACGTCTACCTGGACGAGCTTATGATTTTCCAAGATCAAACTGGAAAACTTTAAACGTCTAACGTGGACATTCAAGATGGTGACCCTTCGCTGAAATCGCCAAGAACCATCAGAGACTCTGGCATGTCATTTGTGGAGTCGCCGTGGAAACCACCGTATGTCTTGATATATCTGGAAATCACGGCTGCAGCAACTATTACAGGCGCACCAATCGGAATTGTTGCAGCTATGCCAATAATAATTGGTTTGACAAGCGACCTGGGAAAAAAATATTGCGGCTTCTATTAGCAAATGCTTGTCACTTCAGAACTTCTCAAGGAGGCACAAAGCAATCTCAATACAATTTTCAAGCTGCACTCAATACTATTGAGTATAAAACTACTGAATGTAGTTTGTCTGGTGCAGCACGCACATTTTGGGATGAATAAAAGAGGTTCAAAAACCTGAAAACATTAGCTTGGTACATTACAATCCCATGTGAAACGGAAAGTAGTTCGCTAACTGAGCTAGCCCAGTTTATAAAAACAAAATTAACACATAAATCTTATCGAAGTGCCTGCAGTGATGTAATAGAAATTTTGGCCTGATAATCCTTTGTACATGGGATCATCAGCTCCTAAATAAGATTGCGTTTATGTGAAATTGGTCCAAAGTTAGGTGGAGAAAATTGGATTGAGATTGGAAGTACACGGAAATGATGATCGGGAGAAGAGTGGATCAGTTATCGATATGAGGAGTGAATCAACTCTCCCAGTTAACTCAGAAAACAAACATTTCAAAGAACTGCAAAGAACATTCCTCAAACAATCAATTAAAATAAAGAAAATAAAGCTAAGTCATTCTACAACAAGAGCAAAAAGTAATACAAATGATAAAATAAGTTAAATGGGGAAGCAAATTGTAAGGGAAGTAATTATCAGAAAAGAGGCAAATATTTAAAGTGACAAGAGAAGAATACATCAAAACAAGTAAATTAAAGCCACTAAGTGAGATAGGAGTCAAAAAAGTAGAAATTAACAGGAAACTAAATGGTCGGTCAAATTCGAGAGGAGCGGCTCGGCAGACTCCAATAAGACCACGAAGATTGTAATTAGAAAATGGGCGGTAGAAATCAAGGTTGTTTTGTACAGACTAAGGTACGGGATACCTCTCGCTATGTTAATTTACACTGGTGCCAGTGCTACTATTTTACAAAGAGATTTAATAGAACATTGGTATACCGTCCCTACGAGTCACACTAAACGGAAAGTTAACCAAAGACACAGGAAGTATGAGAGCATATAATTTATGGGTTGTTCTGAAGAAATACTAGAGATATTTAGTCATTAAGTGGGCAATGCAGATTGTGTTGAAGAAATACTAGAGATATTTAGTCATTAAGTGGGCAATGCAGATTGTGTTCTAAAAATAATAGTCCTAGTTTCCTCAGACCCTTCCCACCCAATTTTAGATATTTTGACATTTACGTTACGGTGTGGGGTTAAAAGTTTATAGCAAAGTAAACATCTATGGAAAACAGCTAGAAAAACAAGACTGCGAGTGTTTTATCATCTTATAGAATCTAAAGAGAGGCTCTTGAAAATAAAGAAAAGTTGCTTGCACGTTGTGACAACCTACCTATAATTTTCAGCTCCTTGGTTCTTGTTTCATTCCATTCCACGTTGGGGTGTAGGGTCCATCGGTAAGTCTGAATTCGCTAACACAGCATCAAGCAGAGAGCACGTGTCATCGTTGTAGTCACGTGATACCAATAAAAAAACTTAATTCACATATGTTCTGTGATGGATAAATCTAGTTTTCTCCAGATTCTGCGCCATTGACATTTTTTGTGGTGGTTTTCTTGAAAAACGGATTCTAGAATTCTCTGTACTTTCATTTGTTTACAAACTTTCCGTTACTTTCATTAATATTTTAGAAATTTTTTGTATAGCAAGATTGGATAGAGGCTTTTTATATAACGTGACTTGGATCTATGACGTCATGGACATGTAGTTTGAGCGATTTGAGTAGTCATGGTACTAGCAATGCAAATAGGAAGATCCGGGCCAGCTTTCGTCAATGCCTTAGTTTCGTCTCATCTTGCGGCGGATTAAAGATATAACCAATGTTATCTTCGCACTATCTGAGAAAAAAAAGAGCATCTTCCTATCGATTTCATTCAGGTCTGGCTCGATGTATGGTCATTTACGTTTGCTAGAACCACCAGTACATGGCTACTCTAGGCAGACACTTCGCAACGGCGGTGAATTACAACATTTTCTTCTTCTGTGAGTTTCCAAAAGTCCTTGTTTCTTGATTTTCTATGGAAAGTATATGAATAAACTTTGAAAAATAATTTGAGATTACTACATTAATTTATTTCCTCTCTCAGGCTTATGTAAAATTCGTAAACAAGACAACTTCTACATCTTTCAGGGTCAAAATGCCACACAAACAAGTTTACTCAAAGGCATTGCCACATTACAAAGTACAAACCCACACTGATACAAAATTAGCTATTTATTATGTTGTCTACTAAATGACCAATACAAACTATAATCATAAAAAATTAACGCACAATATGGTCGTGCATAACACGGTATGTACATGACGTCACGAGAAGTCAGTAACACTACCATTTGTATCATTTGCTTATTTCCGATTGTCGTGAGATATTACTTCTTCTCATATACTTTACATCATAGGACGGAAATGTAAGACGTTTCCGTCCTATCACATTATGGGCAACAAACTCACGAGCATCTTACTCATTTCACTTTCAAGGGACATCAAGAACAACATATGAAGATTATTCTCATTCATCGACAAATTCATCAGATATTTATTTGTAAAAATGGTCCTAATGTATGTAGTGATTCTGTGTTTCAGCATGACCCTGATAAAAGCAAAAGCTAATCGCAGCCGTAAGTATTAAGAACATTTCCGATTAATCGTAGAAAATATTTTAGTTTTAAAGATATTTAATTATCTTCTCCCAGTAATGTATTAAAAGATATGCTGTCAGTCTATTTAAATCTATTATGTAGAAGATTCCTGTGAATATTCTACGGTAACCATTAATTCCCCTTCCTCAACGTATTTTAAATACTGTACTTATGTTTTCTTTAGAAAATCAAGTGTTTGCCATCGCTGGATGCAATGCAACATTGGAATGGATCCTAGGGACAACGTACTATTCATCTCGCTCCCATTCGATAAAAGTTTCTAACGCAGACGGGATGGAAATTGCTATGCTGGATTCTATGAAATGTAACCATACGATGATAAACTCTTCAATGTATTGCGAAATACGGAATATCAGTGACAAGGAATGGCGGTTATCTGTGGTTTTGGTCAACGTAACTCGATCAAACAGCGGGAAATACTTGGGTCAGATAAAATATGGGGGAGGGAATGAAACAATAAAAATAAAAGTGCTGAAAATTATAGGTAGGTTGTCACAATGTGCAAGTAATTTTTCTTTAATTTCAAGAATCTCTCTTTACGTTCTGTAGGATGACAAAACACTCACAGTCTTGTTTTTCTAGCTGTTTTAAATAGATGTTTAAATTGCTATACACTCGTCAGCTGCGATACAAATCTTGTCAAATTTTCATAAGACAAAATGTGTACAGAGACGGATTCATTGAAGGGTATGGGGTGTTCTGCTGAACGTCGCTCTCCCTTTCTTCAGTTTAAGTAGTACACTTTTCGCAAGGTAAAAACGATAGTTAGCCATATTCAGTATAAAAAAGCTCGTTTATTCAAAATGTGTCTTATCCAAAACAATAACCTATATAATTGCAAGAAGAGGAAGAAATTTCATAGAAGGAAGTAAGTCAGTGAATATAGGGATTTCCCCTAATCTCTCTTGTGCAATCTAATTATGGAAAGAAAAGAAAATGAATAAACTTGGACAACAAAAACAATCAAAGAAACATAATTCATTTGACTATCGATATACATATCCAAATTACATTCATAGAAAATACTGAAACACTCGCGTGCACATACAAACATACCTATTTACATTCATGTACAGTTGCACTGGTAACACACGCACACGAGCAATAGGGAGCCCCGAGTGACCAATGTTTCTAAAGCGCTCACCGTTACGGATCACTGCCATCTCACCTCTGTCTGCGTGGGTTCAAGTCTCGGGTTGGGCCAACGCTGGTATGTGAGAAAGCTTGCCGATAGCTTCTTTTGGGTCGGTGGTTCTTTCCGGGGTTTTCATGGGTTCTTCCTCCACCATTTCTACTGGCCGCCATGTATAGCCTATTTTGTGCTGAAAATGGCGTTAAACCCTATAACAACAACAACAACTCACGACCAGTGTAAGTCCTACCTAACACATGCAAGGGGGTTTTAATCAATATATTAAGTACTTCATTAAAAATATTTTATATGATTGATATTTCTCAAATCTTGTATCAAAAGCAATGAAAACAATTAGTTTTCCTATTCCAAGTTTTGACATCATCCAAAGTTTAGATGCATAAAGGCAGCACTCGGATACTCCCTTCCATGGAAGACCATTATATCTATCAAAACATTTGTAATCGGAAAATGAAGATAATTTAGACACAAGATTTTGAATATGTAGCAAATGGAAATTTAAATAAGTTATTTATCTTACGACTGTTATGTTATTTATGTTTCTGTTAGGTTAGGTTAGGGTATGTTATGTTATATTATGTTATGTTGTGTTCTGTTCTGTTAACGTCGGTACGTGAGAAAGCTTGCCAGTAGCTTCTCGTGCGTCGGTGGTTCTTCCCGGGGTTTTCTAGGGTTCTTCCTCCACCATTAATACTGGCCGCCATGTATAGCCTATCTTGTGCTGAAAAATAGCGTTAAACCCTACAACAACAACAACTGTTAACAAGATGTTATGCTGCTTTTCTAATCCAGAATGCTTTAGGTATTTCAAGAAAACCTCAGTTCCTCTTGATGTATCTGACGTATAAAAATAGGCGAAAGAATCTCTTTATTGTAACTTTTAGTTTCATGCGGTGTGGTTTATATATATAGTTTTCACACCAGAGTACTCCAGTTGATTTCTCCTTTATAATTATATTAATGACAACTTCCAGCAGAAAGTTCAATAATACCTTATTGAAATATGAACATTTACTCTGCCCAAAAGTAAAAAACTCACGTTTTCAATGACGTCTGTATTGTATATATTTGACATTAACTTCCAGACAAGCCGCAAATTAGAGAATCACACAAGCCCATCCTTTTCAAGCCTTTCAGAGCAAAATGCACAGTCGACAGCGAATTCGATGACCTAATTTACCATTGGAAATTAAACGGGACATATTATTATTCTACGAAACACATCAACGCAAGCTCATCTTATTTGACATTTGAAAGATTAACGATGACAGACAAGTTTAG
>JAECUM010055052.1:0-27665 GCA_016617855.1 Megalonaias nervosa
TTCGTCAAGTTGTTTATCAAGAGGATTATAAGGTCCAGTATATTTATGGCCTGGCAATGTCTAACCGCCTTTTGGTTTCGGCAATTTGCCAATTAATTTATGTATATCTATACCAAAACCAATTATTTCTCTGTTGTTGCATTTCTGATAATATGTAACAATTTTGTTTTGCTCAAGACATAAATCTCTATCACAATCGCATTTGCATGTCATTATTTATTAATCATCTACTAAAATAATCTCCCTGACGTTGTCAATGCAACCCGCTCCGGACAACTTTGTTGTTGGCAGTGGCGATAATTTCTTTAAAAACATACTTTTTCTTTTTCCACAGATTGCACAAATGCTTTTCAGCATTATTCTATTATTTTTTGTTTTTTCTGTTTTTTCATCTTTATTTTCTGTTTTAGTTTTACACTTAACACAATATGTTGACATTATCTATCAGTGAGCTTAGATAAAATTTAAACTTTGCAAAAGTTCAATGCAATCTCATCATTAGCGTGAGAAGGTTGTTTGTCAAATTGCAAAATAAACTTTAAACAATCTGGATTTATGGTCATCTGTTTAATGAACATTACGCAATAGTATCCACAAGCAGAAGTTCCAACTGGTTGAATTTGATTAGACGAATAATTTATTATTTTCGCAAGAGACTTTGTCTCTTGAATTCTACTTATATATTTTGTATTGCGTCACTTGGTGGAATTCCGAACGAGTCAAAATAATTGTTATCCCAAACAGCTACCCAATGTGTACCAGATCCGTCATTGAAATCTTGTATATTTATAACACACGAACCTGGCGTTTCTAGCGTTACAAGTTCATCTTTAGAATAAACTCCACTAAAATTTTTTACTTTTTTTAATTTATCAAGTATATCAAAATTACTTAACGCGGCCGACTTCATCTCTTTGTTTCTGATAACATTAGTCCTCGTCCTAACAGACCTGGCAATAGACTTCCCGCCAATCCTGCTAGTAATGGAGCTATTGGAATAAATCCACCTTTTCGCCTCGGTCGTGTCTTTTTTTTCGTTGTTGTCTTTCTTTTTGCCGTTTTTCGTTTAGGCATTATATTTATCTTTAGACAAAAATTTTCTTTATTCCATGACCTTCAACTGCCTTTTTCGTTGCGCCAGATACTGCTCCAGACGCTGATGCTAATCCTAATGTACCTAACACCGGCAAAAGTTTTGGTATTAATGTTCTGGCCATTACAGATAGTGCCGGACCGAAGAAACTACCTTCAACGACAATGTCGTTTACCATCGCTGTTCTCTGTGCAGCACTTAAATTTAAAACAAAAGGTTTGCCGCGGTTATACTTATTTACTTGTTTTTTGGTTAACATTAATTTCGTTAAAATACCCAAAACACCTGCGTTAGGGTCGACCTTTAATGAAACCTGCCTCTGCTTTGCAACAGCAGCTGCTAATTTTTTAACTTGACCATCAGTCAAATATATTTATTTTACAATATATTTTGTCATCTTATATTAATGTGACAGATTAAACTTGTACAGACATTTTACCTTCGATAAAGTCAATCGTAATAGTTCTGTCGCTGATCACTAACGCGTACACGTATAAATGCGCCACTGGAACTGCTCCTAATATCCATGTAATTTCAATATCAGCAGTTGAAATTACATCTCTTTCATTTTGTTTACTAACATCAAAATAAAATATCGGATAAAGTGTACGAAATTCCTCTACTGATATTTAAGATCCGTCTCCAATATCTTGATATTTTTGCACTGCGTCGAGCAGGTACATGTAAGGTCGAGTAATATTTTTATTAGCGTCATCTGCAAAATTACATTCTATCGCCCGCTCTGGATATTGCTTTGAATTTATTCTAGCATATATTCGTCTAATATCAGCATTATCAAATATTGCATTATTTTGCTGTTGGTTACCACGTCGCGCTTGTTGCTGAAATACAACAAATATTTGCCGTGGCTTTTGTTCAGTCGACGTTGTTGTGACTCGCCATGTGTTGTCTGTGGTATTTGGAACTGCTGTTTGATATATTTATGTTGCTGAAAATGAATCTTCTTTGTGCGGTTTTTAAGAATATCATCTAATTCGAGCGATTTTGAAACTGTCGGTGTTATTCGGGGCATCCAAAGTGCAAGTTTGTTTATAATAAACTGTACATCAGCCCCACCGGACCTAAACAGGCAGTCGTTTTGTTCTGATCGATCTAAAATAAGCGTATGTTTAACTCCACGAAATACTTTATTATAGTCCCTGCAAAAGCCAAATATTGTACTTAGTGGCAGCATCATTGTAATTTGACGTGATACTGCTGCAAGTGCCTTTCTCTTAACATAACCCTCATTATAATGCATATTTCTTATAGTAACTAAATTATTAACAAAATTTACCATTGCAACGCCGTCCGCAGCTGGATCTGGTGCGGCTATACCAAGATTATTGCAAGCAGCAGTAAGTGAGGCTCTTACAGCGTCTGTGTTAGCAGCTGCATTTGATGGTGTTATACCAAAATTGATTGCATTAGCAATAAGAAAATTTCTTACAATTACAACATCTGCAGCGGCATCAGCTCCATGTGCAAAAGTTCTCCTCAAGAAAAACTCACCAGGTGCAGCTATTCCAGCTCCAGTATCTTTAAACCACATCATATTAGTTGCAGTTGATTTGGAGTAATCATCGGAAAACGAAATAGTATTTAAGATTGCACTTACAACTTGTAAGTGACTTGAAATATCTTCAACAGTTTGATTGGCCAGCTGATATCGAGCACTTTTAAATAAACACCAACCGTCATTTATAAGAGCTACTTCTGTTCCAGCATCAATTTCAGCAGGTGGAACAGCTACTGTCATAATCTGGCCACGAACTTCTAACATTGCTTTATGAGGCAGTAGAAATACGTCATCGTCTCGAGTATCAAATGTTCTGACGCCAGCCTTATTTGGTTCGTTAGAATTTTCATCCAGATACTCAACATATTCAAATTCTGTTACCGTGTCGTATGCGTCATAACTTTCTGCTAAATCGAGATAATTTTTTACAGACATTTTTTTATTTATTAGGTTATAAAAAATTATTGTGGCGCTGTTGCTTTAGATATTAATTTTTTTATAATTTGTTCTCCTTTCGGTGATAAAAGTTTTTTGTTGTTGTTATCATTGCGCGTTGGGTTTCTTTTGTTGGTGCGATTTCTGAAATAGCTTGTTTTATTGTCGGTACATCGCTTTTTATTTTATCAGCTATTTTTTGTCCAACAGCAGTTCCAGCAGCAGATGCAGCTCCAGTTGCAAAAGCTCTTGATGCGTCAAGTGCAATTGGTGCAACTTTATGAGCTATTCCTGGAACATTTTCTATAATTTTAGCATATATATTTCCCAAAAATCCTCCGACTATTTTTCTTGATAAACTTTTTTCTGTTTCATTATATCTGAGGTTGCATGATTTTCTTGTCAAATCTTTTAGCTTTTCTTAGAAAATATCTTTACTATTGTTCGCGTAAGTGTAAATAATAAGTAACAATTTCATTGTTAACATCCAGTTGTCGTCCAGACTGATCTGTCAATTGCATATTTACTTCTGTTATTTGATTTTCAACGTTTAACGGATAATAAATAACTTGACGTGGACTAATTTGCATAAGAGAGCCTGGTGGAACGTCTGCTGAAAAACTGTATATTGTTTGTTCTTTACTACTCTTAGCTGAGTAAGATCCAGATGCAATTGAGCAATTTATTAATATTGTGTTTACGTCAGTTATATTTACTGGATTTCCACCGTCATACGTTCTGGTTTTATCAGGAGGAGCACCATAACTTTTATGAAGAAATCCTATCAGTGGTGCGATACTTGTTGCTGATGAAAAATCGATTAACATACCATTTTTTAATGTTCTTCTGGCTCTTAACGTGTTATAATTTGGTGTTAACTCAAAATTGTCTGCAACTCCTCTACTTTTCGTTATTAATTCGCGCATCGTCTTATTTAAATCAGTTACGTTGTAGGCTCGTTGTGGAATTTTAAAATTTTTCCATGTATCTCTTAAAATACTTATGTTTATAAACGTAAATTCATCGTTGACACCAACTTTTACGTTAGCCATAGAATGCCATGCTGTACAGGAAATTAGTCCAATTTCATATTGTTTTTCAGGATCTAATTGTATTGGCGGAATATACTTCACCGAAAAATTTGCGCTATCTTTATTAGATTGGCCAGAGTCTAGTAATAATGTTGCTGACATTTATTATTATATTTTTATAAAATTAAATCGCCGCGATTAAATCGCGATGTAAAGTTTCGTATTCGTCAGATGTTAATAAATTTTCCGATCTCAAATTATCAATTATGTCAATAATTTTATTGTCAATTTCAGCACCAACATTTCCAGCTTCTTTTGATGATATCAATAACATTAATCTGCCAATCATTTTAGTAACTGATGCAAATATTCTAACTCCAGTTCCAGTTTTTTCTTTTCTATATTTTTTTACACGACCTTCATCTGCTATAAAAAAATTTCCTTCTAAAACCCTAGCTCGTACCAAAAGTTGTTCTTCTATTTTCAAGTGCTGTTATTGAAATGAGTCTAGCAATAATACCATTTCTAATTCTATTATAAAGTGGATTCATCTCTTCCTCTTCTGTAGCTTCGTTTAATTCATTATCAGCAACAGGACCGTCTTTTATTTTAGCATTTAAAATATTAAAAAGTTCGTCGTATCTATATTGTTCCCACTTTGATATATTATCAAGATCTTTTATTTTTCTCTAAAAATTTACCATATTCATCCTTTGTTATCTTATTATTTGCCATTTTTCTATACCATTGTCTTTGATCTTCAACGTCCATAAACTTTACCGTCAACTCTCCGAGTTTTTCTTGCTCCTTTTCAACATCCTCTATTTTTTCTGATAATTTTGTTAAAATATTTTCAATCTCCCATGTGGTTAAGCGTGCTAATCTTTGTTGAAGCGCTAGTGGATCGTTTATTAGCCAATCTATTTCAGCTTGTCTTGCAACAGGATCAGCTATATTTGCTGCAAGTGCCTCAGCTAATCTTTTTTCTTCTTCAGATCTTTCAATAATTTTTCCAGCAGCCGCTTCTTGTTGTTCTTTAATTAATGCAAGTAAACCTTTTTCTTGTATTTTTTTAAGTTCTTCTTCTGATAGTGGTTTATTTTCAGGTTGTTTTCCAAGTAAAGCCTCAGTAACTGGTTTGAGAGCGGCTGCTGTTGTTTCTGCTGCAGCTGTCTGTCCACGTCATGCTTGTTGGATCATCTGCCTAAGTTCAGCTTTAGATTTAACAAGTTTTTTTAGATTTTCTATATATTTTCTGTACTTACTTATCTTTCCATTGATTATATACTATTTTCTATAAAAATTACTGTAGGTATTTTTCAATACAACATCAAAACATTTTACTCGTATCATTTGTTAATTTATCAAATAAAAAGAGTCACATTTATCTGCCATCGCCTGATGATATAATTCAAGAAATTTATCTTTTGTTACATCAAAACATTCTTCGTTCGCGGTATTTCTAACGTCAACATTGTCAAGTCCTGGAAATAATATAAAACAACCAGTATTTCGCCTAATAAATCTGTCAACATTAGAAAAACCCTGAGCGAGATAAATAGAATTACATTTTTTATTACGTGATAATGAAAAATATGATCTTATTTTATTCGTTTCCTCGTTGTTTAGCGGAATATCATCAAAAACAACTATCTTGTGTTCGGACGAATCAAGTTGATTAACTGGAACGAGTTCTTCTGGTTGTTTGATAATAAAAAAATCTTCGCCAGCCTCAAGATCATCACGAAGTTTGTCATTATAATTGTTAAGTAGCTCGTACGTATCCTGTTGTGGATTAATTGTGTAAATATAAACGCGATCGTAGTTAAAATTATCTCCGAGAAGTAAATTCATAAGCAAGTTTGTTTTCCCAGATCCAGTTCTTCCAACAATAAGATAATGACAATCTGGGAGTTCGTTTTCATGTTTATGTTTCACCAATCGCTCTGTATCAAAGTTTAATATGGACGATTTTGCCATTATTGTTATACAATTTTATGTTATATAAAAAAAATTGTCAGACGATAAATAATGAGCTATTATACAAAATTTGGAACAACATTAGGAGATTCATCGGCTATAAGTACAATAACAAACAGCAATATTGATTTATCGGGATATCTAAAAAAAAAACTGGCGACACAATGACAAGAAACCTGTATATGTCAAATCAACGAGTACTAGATTTAGAAACAAATTATCCACCAATAAATCTTGTTAATACACAAGCTGTTAGTTATGCACAACTAAAATTAGTCAACAACAATAAACTAGATAAATCTGGCGAAACTTTAATCGGTAACTTATATATGTCAGTGAAAAAAGTTATAAATTTAGAGACTTTTATCCGCCAGCAAACTTAAATCAAACACAAGCGGTAAGTTATATGCAGTTGTCATATGTTGACGATATTAAATTTAATAAAACCGGTGGAAAGGTTACAGGTATTATTAACATGTCAGATAACAAAATAATAAATTTAGAAACTACGTATCCGCCAGTAAATGTTGATAACACACAAGCGGTAAGTTATGCACAAATAAAATCTGTTGACGATAATAAACTTAACAAAGCCGGTGACACAGTGGGAGGTAACCTGATAATGAGCAATAACTGAAAAATAACTGGATTACCAACAACTTCACCGCCAGCTAATGATACTGATGCTATTAGTTATGGTCAGTTAAAAGAAGAACTTGCCCCATACTTTAAAAAATCCGGTGGACCAATGTCAGGGAATATAAACATGAGAGACAAAAAAAAAATAATTACGATATATATTCCTGTTAGCTCTAATGATCTGACAAATAAAGCGCATGTTGACAGTGTATCTGGTGGTGCAAAACGAACTAAAAACAATGTTGGGTATATTCCAACACTTTTTAAGTCAGCAGTTGGGTTTGAGACAAGCGCATCATCATATTATCCTGAAAGTTATCCTCATTACGCTTTCTCTCATAGACACGAGTGGACGACCAACGGAGAAGTTGAAAATTTTAGGATCAAAATTAAATGTCCCACTGCAGTTGCTATTTGGCAATTTCATTTGCGAGGTCGATTAAATCCTAGCGTTCGTCAAATTTATAATTGGTGATTGGAAGGATCAAATGATGATATTAATTGGGCAACATTGTATAGCACAACAGACACGTACATTACAACAACAGAATATTTTACGATTCCGACTGAAAACACTGTTAACAAGTACTTGTATTTTCGAGTTTATGTTATTGCCGCTAAACATCCATTTCCAGGACTGACAGCATTTCAAATATACACACTCGATGATCAAATTTAATCTAATGCTATAAAATAATGTCAGAACCATCAGTTATAACCGTTGCGAAAGAATTTTATGATAATATTTTAAACCCTGATAAAGATGTTGGAGCCATTAATGAAACAGCAAAAGTGTTACAAAGTTTGACAAAACTTAGCATCGAATCATTAAACAATCCAACATTGCCAGAAAATTTTGCTGATTTTATTCACGTTGTGCATATGCGAGGACCACAACTGAAAAAAGCAATAGAAAACTTTGATATTATAAGCAGATACTGTCATCCTGATAATTGTCTAGAAGAACAAAAACAAGTTGAAACCCTGCTAAAAAAATATTTCTGGAGTTTAGTTTGTATAACATAGATTTAATAATTAGAGCAGACCTGTTAAAAGTACGAGCTTATAGTGGAGTAACACTGGAAGAAAGACGAATAAACGAAAATCATACTCGTCTTGACAAACTAGCGGAAACTAAAAAAATCAGAATGAAAAGAAACAAAGAGTTATACAATAGTTTTGAAAAACGACATATTTTTAAACATCTCGGTATGTACTACCATGACAAAAAACCTTGGTTAAAATCGTTACTATGACGTCAGACGCAGATTTAATTATTAAAGTGTACGCAAACGCAATTTTGCCAATGATACATAAAAAAGACCCAGAATTTGATCTGATTATTGTTAACAAGTCTCTAAAGATAATCAAAACTTTAGACAATGAAATTAGTAATTTTAGTGATGAGCGAGAAAAGTTTTTTGAAGAAGTCAATCAAATAAAGTTGGAAGTAAAGTCTGATTCTTATTATGATATAAGTGAAGAAGATGATGTTCCATTCCCATCATTCCATTACTCTAGACAATTGTCATTACGGAATTATTACAATGAAATTAAAGCAATACTCACAAAACCATTTGCAAAATTAATGTCAAAAGTAGCTTCTGCTGTTGGTCTTCTCACAATTGAACTAGATAAGCTTAAGAAATTGATGCTAGCAAATTTCGTAGTCGCATATACAATTATCAGGCAACATCTTGTTCTCAAAAATTTCACGTTAGATCAGTTGAGCTTAGTATTAGGGTATATTGATGAAACAGAAATCGATTACAGTAATTTGGTGAATAAAACAGATTTGTACGAGAGTGAAGTAGGAAATAGTTTTGATTCATAAGCTTGGTTAAAGAAACAATATGTACTAACAGATGAACGATATAAGAATACTTCGTCAGATGTTTATGATAAATACAGAGAGTTTATAGCTCAGCCTAATAATAATAAATTTCGTAGAGTTTCTTGATTCAGTTGCTGGTGCTAGAACTTTTATTTTTGTGTAAAAAAAAACTGTATAATGAAAAAACATATCATTGATTTCAATCACATTTCAGAGGAAGTTCCAAAACAAGATGTTGAAGCGCTAGTACAATATTATAAATTTTATCATAAAAACCTCTGGTGTGTAAAAGAATGTTATAAATACTACCGTAGAATACTTCGAGTAATATCATATTTGCCATTGTTAATGACTAGCTCTGGTATAATCTCAAGTGGAGCATTATTAAATCCATTTATGTTAATAATATCTGGTGTCGGTGTCTCTCTTTCGACACTTGTAAAAAAAATTAAACCTAAACTTGAAACAAAAAAAAAATTCTTGTAAAACAGCAAGTATAACTTACAAAAAAATTACTTGATCAAATACGATCTTATTTGCGAGGCGTAAAATATGATATGGACGATTTAATACGTGAGTTTCGTATTATTGACAGTATGTTAACGGATATCCTACCAATGAGAGTCAGCAGGTATGAAAAAGATTGGTTACAACAGTAGTAGATCATTATCAATAAATGTCATTGGATCATCTGACCAACCTCATCTCCACAAAATTTAGGGGGGTGAGGGTTCTGGTCTAGAATCCTCTTTGGGTTTCAAAATTTCATCATTTTCTGAGATAAAAATTTGGAGGATAGTGGTTTTTTGAGGGAGAGGGGGGTCTCTGAGGTGGTGAAAAAATGTCAGAATATATTCATTTTAGAGGGGGGTGAGGGTTTCTGACCTAAAACCCTCTTTGGTTTTAAAACCTCAAATACTTATACTGAGGGAGAGGGGGTCTCTGAGGTGATAAAAAAATGTCAATATATTTATTTTAAAAGGGTGGGGGTTCTGGCCTAGAATCCCCTTTTGGTTTTAAAATTTCATCATTTTTTTTAGATAAAAATTTGGAGAAGGGTGGTTTTTGAGGGAGAGGGGGTCTCTGAGGTGGTAAAAAAATGTCAGAATATATTTATTTTAGAGGGGGGTGAGGGTTTCTAACCTAAAACCCTCTTTGGTTTTAAAACCTCAATTACCTTTACTACTGCGTCGATGTTGCATGTTACAGAGTCGTCTAAAGCAATCGCCTTTCTCGATCACTATCCTCTCACCTGTCCGCGTTTTCAAGTCTCATGCTTGGCCAATGTGGGTTTGTGAGTAAGTTGTCAGTAGTTTCCCGTGGGTTGATGATTGTTACCTGTATTTTCCCGGGTTCTTCCTCCACCAGTTATTATGGCCGCCATGTATAGCTTATCGTGTGCTAAAAATGACGTCAAACGCAAAGCAACGTGTTACCGACATGATCTCGCGTACAAAGCATCAAGTGATATTCGTGTGCCTGAACCTACTTATATAGATTTCATCCAAGACTTCAGCGCAATCACAAGGCCAGGTGTCGGAGAAAGAATCGCTAGAGGGATCATCAAGGCAGGTATGAAGGCAAAATCAGTGCTTACTTCTTGCTAGCATGCCACTCATTAACAGTAAAGCATCTTGATATAATAAACATGAACCCGATTTACCACAGTACACGCAATTGCTGGGCGACGCTGCTATTGAAAAGTTAGCGAGCAAAGCAAAAGTTGTCCACGGGGTCACTCTCGAGTGGCTTGCTAAGCAAGCATTGAGGCAATCGTACCCACCAGCGCCAAGAAAGATTTCCCTTGTATGGTTTGATGTGAATACGCCCAACAAAGTTCATTAGGCTGATCTTTTGTTTCTCCTGTATGATCGTGTGCGCGGACGCACATATAAGAATTCGTTAATCATTGTAGGAAATGAAGCTCTTGGCGTTTAAACATTCAGTATCATCATCAACACAGCCACCGATGTTGAAGTTGCACCTGGACAAAGAAGTTCTCGGAGCCGTTGCTGGGTTCTTAATAAAACATCCATCGCGACGCGCCATTGTGGATTTAAGTGTACACTTTAAAACATCCATCGCGACGCGGCCATTGTGGATTTAAGTGTACACTTGTGGAACGATTATTCGCACAACAGTAAGCGCATGAATTCTTAATGAATCGTAAAATGGCGTATCGCGACTTACATCAGTCACACAAGCACAAACAATGAAACCACACGCACCATTGTCTTAAATCCGCAGAGACGATTCGACCTAAGACTGTCACCGTTATCTACACAACAAATTCACAACCAACAGCGTTAAACCCACTCGGAAACAATTTATTTCGGTATCTGTATACCGATGCACCAACGTTGACGAGTTTTGCAAACTTCAGCTTGGCTTCTTAGCCATGTACAGCAACGAGACTGAAATCGATGACTTTGCGTGACTCAAATGCTGTAACCACAATCGATTTGATCAGTTTGTCTTGGTCGCTGTTGCTTTTGTACTCATGTACCTGTTTGTTGACATCCATGTGTGTAGTATTGATGCACTAAAATTCGACTAAGGGCATTGGTTGCATCATCGCCCATACACACAAGTTGTTGGTGCAGGATACCCGATACAACTGTTCGAAACAGCGAGGTCGTATCTTTCCGCTATCAGATTGTTGGCCTTGTGGTAGCAACGACTCGCCATGAAAACCCCACCTTGGATTCCATATTCCAATCTCTCTGAGCTGTTCCCACTCGACCTTGCTTTTATACAACAATTCGTCCCAGGTCATTCCTCCATGATTTTCCTCTTGCAGGGGTGCCTCTTGGTAACACTGTTTTATGGGCTCATGAGCACTTAAAAAAACATCATGCACTTGCTTTTGATTCAAGGGTTAAGTTACATGGTATAGAAGGTTTTGACCTTATTCAATGATAAAATTCCAAATGCCCATAATGATACTACTGGGCGCCATAAGCTCAACTTTCTACAGAAAAAAAGTATATGACACAGATGTAGCACCAAGTTTCATACATTAAAAAAAGGATTAAAATTTCAGGAAAAAAAGAGGAAGTAGGAAATGACAATAGTTCAAGATATACTTAGCACTCAAATACTGGTCTCTCTTTCTGCCCTATTGAAATCAATATCATCAAAAGACATCTCTATCTGGGTAAGCATTAATCTGTTCATGGTTTCTGAGCTTAATCTGTTCCAAAGCTGTGTATGAATATTGCTCTATGCTGAGAACTCCCTTTCATAGTCTGTTGTCCGATGAGGCATATGCATAACTAGCTAAGCCAGCTTGAACAAGCTGGGAACCTGTTCTTTACTGTGCAATCAAAATTAGTTTAAGAACCTTGTATGTCAAGCCAAGTACCCACATGGTTTCCACGCTTTTCTAAAGATAAATTTCCAGGGTTTTTCCAGGATGAAATTAATTTTTTCAAGGTTCACATATGACCATTACTGAACGGAATTAAATTACATTTTGAATCATAAAATATTCATTTTCTAAATCTAAAGATGTTTCTCTTTCAAGACTCTCCAAAGCATCTAAGTCAGAAAAGATGATCATGTACAAAACCAAAAATGTATCACAAGAAACAAGTTTGACTATATTCCTATAATTTGGCATGTAAAGTCATTGCAATGTACAGAATACAATTTCTGATTTTACATAATGAACATAAATTAGTTTTGTTTCCTTTCAAACCTTTAATTCTAAAGAATTCTATAGCAATATATATGCATGTTATACGAACTAAACATTTCCTATCACAGTATACAAAAAACAAAACAGTAAAAGCCAAGTATTTGAATCTTATCTTGTAATGAAAAAAGTTTAACCCTGAATTTATGTGTGCCAATAAAATCCTAATCAAGATTTTTCAAACAACCTACACTCCTTAAGACAATCTGATTAAAAATCCATAAAAAAAATTTTATAAAAGGGTTGATTTAAATTTTGACAAAAGACCTTCAAAATTATACATTGCTGTATAAACAAGGACTGAACTTTCTGTAAAATCAATTTGTCTTCTGTGATTCGATAAACCAGTCCCCAAACCTTTATTGATACAGGGGCTCCTATCATTTTTAAAATATAAAACAAGGGACGACAATTTCTCATTTCTCCAGCGTTCTATTCAAGATCTGCAACCAATGTTTCAAGCTACATCTCACTGTGTATTAGTTTCGTACCAAAGTTCACCTCAGAGATTTGACATTTTTGGACAATAAATTTGGCTTAAAAGGAATAGCAGTCCGTTTTCTAATCCGGGTTTCCTCTGAATGTTCCACCCCATTTTTCTTATTTGGACTTTTAGGTTGGGGTGTGGGGATCAGAGCAATTGCATATCGAAAATTTAGAATTTACCGCCACTGTGTGGTAGCAGCATATGGTAGATACTTATATTTTAAAAATTCAAGGACTTTTCAGAGTCGGGAAAAAATTATGATTTCTCATGACTTTTTCCCAATTTCCCGGTAGAGTGGGAACCCTGTACCCAGATTTGTAAACTGTTGCCTACATGAACAAAGACTTATGACATGACAAGAACCACGAGACTTATGGTGGCAGCATGATTTATGTCATGACAAGCACTCAGTATAATGTGCAAAGTACAGTTAAACTACCATATACAATTGTGTCTAGCAGAATAATTTTGAAAAAAATAAAAGTCTGGAAGGATGTGGGGGGGTTGTGTGGTTCATTCATGGGCCAAGCTATAAATCTGAAAATGTTATGAGTTTTTTTTTTACTACTGTAATAGCTATAATTCTTAGGACATGAGAAAAATTATATTTTCTGCATCCCAAGACTTGCATACATGTACAAAATAAACAACATTTTCAGTGTCCGAACAATTAGATACAAAAAATGTCATGACAAAATTGTCATGTTTGACACAGGTCTAACAGCAGTGACTAGATCACAGTGCAAATTGTACTTAGCCACACTTAAATACTTGTTTATTCCCAAAAATATTAGATACCGATTTTTCTTTAATGTTTCTACCAAATAACATTCTTCCAGATCACACTTCAGCTTGATATACATAGCTGCTGCATTCACCTTGATTCACATGCTCATGATTTACTCTTCTCCAGTGATATCAGCGATCATATCAATTGAGATAATCTTTATGAAAAAGTACACATGTTTAATTGTAAAAGACAACTTACCACCATATAGTCACATAATTGTTACATGTTCATGAAAAACTGATAATATTACAGGCTAATTTATTCTGAATACAGATTGACTAAGCTCATCAACCTATTTTAGTTTTTCGTTTTGGGTGAAGAAAATCGTAATGTTCCACACATTCGAAAGTAGATTGTTCCAGTGTCTCCTTTGCTATAGTTGGCCGATTTGTCTTCTGTTTTCCGAAAGCAATACATGCCAGTTAACTGTTAAAACCCTGAAACTGGTTTGGGTTAAGAGGGAATTTTGTCTGGCGGCTATGCCAGAACTTTGATCTGTAATTGTCTTTTACTCCGTAATATTTGCACAATTATCATACCTGTGTAAATGGGGTTAAAGGCTGCATACACCAAAGCAAACTAAAACTCAGTTTTTATGGTAATAATTTTTAAAGTATTATTTCTGAAACTTCATTATTTTATTTGGAGATATTATTGTTTAAGTTCAGTGCAGTGGTGCCTATGATCTGAATCCAAGGGATGTACTTCATTCAGCAGAACTTCAAACCTTCAATGTTAATATGCTCACTAGCATAAATGTGAGCATTTAACCAAACCCTATTGCTGTTTGTTGTTGGGATTACATTTTAGTATGTTAGGTATTTACAATTTCAAGGCAAAATAAAGATGTAATTACTGGTGCATTGATACAAAATTAATTCTAATGCAATAATGCATAAACAAACTATCAAGTACAGTTGAATTGGAGGTGTTGCTGTTACAGCAATATGCAAATGCTCAAATCTTGTCATTGATCAAATTACACACATACCTGAATTAAGCAGAAACACCCCACCCCCCGAAAATTAAATAAATTTACTGACTTTTCAAGTAAATTATATCAATTTATAACATTCATGTAATAATCACAAATGCCAACCCCGAGAGAGGTATAAACATAAATTTTGCTATTATAAAGTTTGCACAAACAAATGCATTTAGAACTTACTGTGTGCATCTTGTGATGTCATCTTGGACTTGTGAGTTGGCTTATGCATGAGTCATGCACTTTTTAAAGTTTTTATCTATTCAGTTGTGTGATGGTGGTGTCAACAGGCTTATTTTCAAGTATATGCAATAATTTGCAGAGTTCTTGCACATCAATGCTCTCCGATTCAAATGTATGAATGTGTATTAATTTTGAATGATTTGCACTGGCAGTATCTCTGAACATGGTTACAGAGAAGGGATACCAAAAGTTTCAAAGATACCACCAGATCATATATTGCATTATATATAAGGGCTATCAGGCTCAATTGCCCACCATAAAGGCCAAGATAAAAATTTCAAACATGCTGGCACAATCTACATACATATCTAGTTTCAATCTTTAGCATTTAAGTAGAAGACATGAATATTACACAGATCCACTTTACAATAATATTCTGGCACTTAATGAAGCAAGGGGTCAAGAAGTATTAAATGTATTACCAAAATCAACAAGTGTCCTGTAGTATTCAAATGAAAGTAACATCACAAACATAAAGGTACATTTTTCCCCAATGTTCATGCATTCAAAAAGTGGACATATGCTGTGCTAGTTAAATTGTTATTTACCTTTGATCTTGGCTCTGCAGAATTTTTCGTCAAACATTCTTTTAGCTGCAACAAATATTGTCAGTTTGATATTAAGAAAGTTTAATATATGAGACACAATATATTTATGATTGGACCTTTCTGTTACCAGCATATAATATAACATTTCTTTTGCTACAAAAGCAATATTAATAAAATCTAGGCCTGTCATTTTTTTCTGGAATTCTTTAGATTGAAACAGACGAAATCTATTAAAATTCAAATAATAAAAACTATGGCGCCTGACAAGTGTTTTAGCCGGGAAAGTATGAACCCATCAAAACAATGTTAAATATTAATTTTTGCCCCTTGAATGAGCATCAGGCTGGTTAAAATATGATGCAGACATAGTTAGATGATTATTTAAATGAAAGCGCATTAACACAAGACTTATAAAAGCACCTACCTGCACGTAAATTCCCGGAATTTTCTTCCCGCTCACCAGTGCCACTGAGGCTCGTTAGAAAGAAACTTAGGAGTATCCGTCAATGAATCGAGGGCTGGGGGTCTAACCTGTAACAATATAACACTATTCTGTTACAGGTTAGACCCCCAGCCCCCTCGATTCACTTACGGATACGCTTAATTTTCTTTGCAACGAGCTTCTGTGCCCTTCTATTTCATGGTGCCGGAAACCAAAGATGCGCATGCGCTTAGACAGGATTGCCAACTTCGTGGTCGCAACACGGTATGTCTTATTTTCCAAGCGAGAACATGGCAAAGCAAATGGTGAAATTGGGGTCAGTTGGAATAAATGTTTTTTTTTAAAAATAAAATAGGCATATTAGATTTTATTTTTATGGTTTTCGGAAATGGGGTCTTTTGTAACTGGGGTCTTTGCGAGATTAGACCCCAGTTAAGGGGGAGAGTGTTAATGCAAGACCCCACTTTCTACAGAACACACACACACACACACACACACACACACACACACACACACACACATGCGCAAGCGCACCCCACACACGCATATACACACCTCTTTATTCTTTTGTCGAAAGGAATAAGAGAAAACGATTTCAGTGGAAAGCAGGACTTCAGTGGTATATGTTACTGTGTACTTGTTTAGTAATTGTACCTTTCACAATTTTTCGTATCATGTAAAGCAATCATTTTTTTTATTCAGATCTAAAACAAATTTACCCATCCACCCCATCAAATTTGTTTTCTAAATAATAGCATAAAATGCATAGAGCCACAACTATGCTGTCGGTCCATCAGTTTTCATGTGAATGTAACAAAAATTAGATAAGATGCTCGTAATATTATTTTAATCAAAGTAGTCTTTGAAACATTTTGATATTCATGCTTTGCTCGTAATAAGTTCATATTATAATTGTAGTATTTGAAAAAATTGCCATCAGACATACACATACACGAACGTACATATACCAATGTATCTGTCTGTCTGTCTGTCTATCTATTTATCTGTCTATGTATCTATCTCTCTATCTATCTAACTGTCTGTTTGTCTGTCTGTCTCGATGATAAAGTTAAAAATGCAAAGATCATTGCTGGACTATATTATTTACGTGCATGATGCATCCAAAGGGTTTCCTCGTTTTCTAATCACACCTAAAACCAAACAAAACAAATAACGATTGATATTTTTGCTGATAGATTCATATGATATAACGAGATTTAAAGCTGTATGTAAATGAACCTAAGCCACCATTATCAACCCATAGCGATTAACATTTAATAACTGTTTTTCGTCGAAATTGTCTCGAAAACAGCTATTATTAAAATTCTTGTAAATTGCGTCATGGGGTTTTGGCCCTAATAGCAGTATTACCTCGATCTGACAAGGCGGCTCTAAGCTGCAGCGGTGTGGATCTTACCGGGATTTTATGACATTTTTTAAACAATATATTTATTAATTTGAAAGAGGAAGTTTACAACAGACAATTTAGTGCGATGTGGTTTTTTTTTTCTTCTTCTTTTCTCTTTCTCTTATGTTTACCACCGGTAGCATTTTCACTATCCTGAAATCCTATATATCTTTTCTTTCACAAAAGACACCTCACGTTTATGCCCCCCCCCCCCGAAATACTAATATTATGGGAAATATCCATCTTTCCAGCTACACTGGATCACTATAGATCACGTTATCTGAGAGTGATTGAATATAACAAATTTAAACAGTCTTCAATACTCTCCTTTCTCAGAGTAAATTCAATTAAATCAGAACCTTCTATGGTAGTCATACGTCCCTGTATAAAGACGGTTGGAAAGATGGGGACAAATTTAGGCACCGTCTTGTGATGTTATCGAAAAAAAAAAAAAACCATACAAGAAACCCCGTCAAAAAACAGAAAACAATCCCCAAAAACTTAAATTGTACTACAGAAATCACAGTAAAGTTCAAGACTTTGAACCACACACTGACATCTCGGGGTAAAAACTAAGTTAAATCGTCTTTTCTGATTCCCTTTCCACACTGAAAGCCTTTAAGAATTATAATTATCCCAGATGTGTTACAAATATGTTGTCACACAACCTCGAAAAAATACTCTGTACTGTTGGCTGCCTAGTCACATTCGTATAAAGGGAAATTAAAGGGCAGATAAAGAAGACATATCTGTCTTGCAGTGACTTTTTGTGAACGAAAGATTCCATGTTAAATATTATATAAATCAGCATGTGCGTGATATTTGGCAAATTATGTGGAATGAAAACTCCACAAACAAACTTAAGAACATCAAATCCACTATTGGTGAGTGGTATAAACTGCCTAGTGCGTAAAGTGTTAGTCAAGCCGGACTGTGTATCCAGCTAGTGTGTCCACTGATGGTGAGGCACATTTTTGTCTAGTGTGTCGATTTCTTAGTAGACAGAAATAGTTGGAAGTAAACTCCTTTAAGAAACTGTATGAGAACGTACTACCCTAGAAAGTCTTGGACTTTTTAAGGGAATGCAGTTTATACAATAAATTTTAAATATGTTTAAACGATTGTACATGTGTTGCCTTTGTCTGTTATTTGGCAAATATTGTACTGAATTTTAGCATCTTTAAATTTTATATTTTATTTTGTTGTACTGGATTTTAAAACATTGGAAGGATTTATCTTCATAAATTTTTGTGCAATTAACTTTAATATTTTTCTACTTACCCTTTTGTTGGCATTTCTTAGCGAATTTTGTGCTGAGGTGTCATAAAACACTGTATACATACGTACATACATACGTACATTCATGCATACATACATACATACATACATACCTACATACATACATACATATATGCATACATACATACATACATACATACATACATACATACATACATACATACGTACGTACGTACATACATACGTACATACCTCTTTCAGGATCTATGGGTCCATCGTCAAAGACAAACACTCACGAGAAATACACACAACGCAGAACAAAAACCTGAAAAATAATACGAAATCCTGCATGAGACTGCTGGTTTTATTTGATCATATACAACAATAAATTTCTATATGTACGATAGGACTAAAACTACTGTGCAAAATGCTTGATACATCTTGATCGATTGACTGAAATGTTCGATTTTGTCTGATTGTAAATTTTTATATCCGCAACATTGTCCAGTGACAATTTAGACCATCTCCGTGTATACAGTTGTTTGTATCTTCAGTGGAGAAGAACTATACAAGTCATTGACTTCCGTTCTTATCCTTTCTTTCTCATTTTTGTACTGATTATCAATAATATCTTAACAAACTAAGAAACAGATATACTCTAACCAGCTAATTAGGTCATTGCCAGAACAGAAAGAAAAAAATGTGAAGACCACTCCACCCAAACACACGTGTGTTAAAGCAGATATTTACAAAAATATATGAGAGAAGTTCAAAGAGATGAATCCGGGTTAGTTTCTCTTCCTGCTTCTCCTCTTCCTTTGCTTCATATTGAGTAATTATTTCAGGGAGTAAACGTCACAAAAAGGATAACAGATCCGATAGCTTTATAAAACATTATTAAAAAAACGCAATATTCCAGTCTATATCAATATTGCCCTTCTTTCCTTTCAATTCCTTTTACTGAATTATTTAGAGGCATACTGTTTCTCCCCACTCTTTCCATCCTTATGTACATTACTGAATTTAAATTAATAAATGATAAATTCACACCTGTCCAACTTCCAGATTTTCCATTAATTAAGACTATATCTAGCAGCTTCAGTTTGATGGCATCCCCACCTCTCCAACTGAAATCGGTCCCTTATATGTAGGTTATGATTTTATGCTATAAATATAATTTGATGTCGTTTATCTACCAGACCTGGCATGCACCGCCATGTTTCTTTCGGACAACAGAACAACTCTGAAGTGAACGAAATGTGATGCTTACGCTGAACATGTCTTTTACTCTGTGAACAATGTGAAAAATATAACACTCAAAGATATAGCCAGATTTAGTAGATAAAAACAAACGAAGACTTGTTATATATACTTAAAATTCTCTAATTTGGGGAGGTTCGTGATATATCGACTAAGAAGATATTTACTGTACTTATCATTCGGTCAAATAAAAACTGTAAATTAAACCTCTATTCAACACAAAACTACGTTTATTATCGTAGTTTGCATCATATATTTCCATTCCTGGTATCGGTACAATTATAATGTCTATTTTTAGGCATGAGATAATTAATCGTTTGCGTCACATCCGCTTAATTTGTAATCTGCTTTATAAATACGCTAAACTCACAACCCTGTACACTCTTAGAGAGCTCAAGTTTCAGCTGTCAAACACATTCTCTCTTCAGTTACTTAATTAGTCTATTCCGTTTTCGTTCGTATTTTTATCTACACTCACAACATCGCACGAAAGGTCTTTCCAAATCTTGACTTTCCTTGAATGAAGTCGTGCTATGTTCACGCAGGTCTATGGGAACCAAGAGCTGTTGTTGTCGCCGCTTTTGTCATGAATTTTGGAACTATAATTTTAAATGAGGCATAGGAACACACACACACACACACACACACACACACACACACACACACATTTACACGAACGCACATACACGCGAGCATAAACATACACATATTTCCCCCCTTTGGTGGCTTCAGAACTGATCTGTCGTCCCCGACTCTCCAATCCAGGCATGAGCAACTTTCTCGAGGGCGCTGGACGGATAAATGATTTTTAAAGTCACATCCTATGATTTAAATTAACTGATAAAACCAGGTCAGGGCGATTCTGTAAGCGGGCGGTATTTTCCCAGCCCCTGTTATAATTTATCTGAGGTAAAAAAAAAACATTCTACTATTTAAATGACGGGGCATGCTGCTTGTTTTATTGTTGTTTGCTATTCATGTTGGTATTTCACAAGAATGAATGCAATTATGAAAATCAGCCCCATAAACCACCAATGTTCAGCAGAGAACGTTACCTAGAAAATAATAAACTAAAGAAATATGCATGCCCTGAATGATATACGCATCTAAAAACTTTCAAAACACTTATTTTGCTTTTAAAACTGTGAACTTCTTCCATCAAATAAGCATCTTCGACCATTCACTCTTTCACATTTCTACACACACACACACACACACACACACACACACACACACACACACACACACGCACGCACACCCACACTCACACCATTAACCTTTCTTAAAACCTCAACTTTTCTTCAAAGAAAGACAAGGTTTCTCCATCATGTACTATTCGTTTAGCTTAAATTACAGTAATTTCAAATATCATCATATATTTCAACGTCAAACTTTCGCAGAGAGATTATCAAAGATAGAGGAGTTGGATTCGTTTTGCGAGACATTAATGGTA
The DNA here is from genome assembly GCA_016617855.1 of Megalonaias nervosa. Lineage (NCBI taxonomy): Eukaryota > Metazoa > Mollusca > Bivalvia > Unionida > Unionidae > Megalonaias > Megalonaias nervosa. The sequence goes on from JAECUM010055052.1 coordinate 21,084, forward strand.
TGTTTGTCACAAATTTTGCGCGCAAAGAATGAACCGCCATACATTTACAGGAAATTAGTTTGAATTATTAATGCCACTTCACTGAGAGACAAAAATCAATTCGGTACAGAATTTCGATTTTCTCTGAAAGTGAGTCTGCAGCATTTTCTCAGAAACTCCGCCATATGCTTTCGTGCTGGAAACCGTTATAATTCAATAATAAGGACCTAAGTCATACAGTTGCCACATACCTTTCACATCCTGAGATGTAACAACCTCTACTCATACATATCGTACGCCATACTGTGAAATAAAACATAATAATTTTATTATGTCGCAAAAAAATATGAGATGAATAGAACCCAATCCAGTGCTCAATTCGAAAAAAAAACTTTTGAAAAGTATTCAATCATAAAATATGACACTTTCTGGAATGTACTATATAAAGCTCGGTGGGGTATAATTTTAAACAGTTTTGTTTATTCCATACCGGACAGACCATATAACACGTTGATAATTTAAATACATACTTCTTCAAAGTTCACTAATTCTTGCTATGACATTCATAAATTTTACTAGTAGTTTTGCCCGTTCTATTTTAAAATCATGTTTCCAATCAATGGATGAAGAGATCTGCATAAACAGGTTTGTGACTATAAATGTGATGACAAGTATACGATGATACCTGCTATAGAAGACACCTTCGCTGTAACATCAAAGATAAAAAATATATATTAATAAGCACCCTTCTTAAACTTACTTACCGACTTTACTTGTATATTAAGGGCACATTTTCATGACATGTATTTTTGTCTCTCTTAACAGACGGATTTCACTGTTACCTTTCCTTTCAAGCAGCGGTTTCTAAATGTAAGTTCCGTCTCGCTAACAAAATCTTCATTTCTTTGCAAAGTCTTTTTGTGGCATATCTTTCATCTTGTAAAAAGAGCAGAATACACAAGGAAACCTGAAATTTAGTTAATTAACGTGTTTTACGCCCCCCCCCCCCCCGGCCCATTAGAGCATTATCCTTCAAGGATTCATCGCACTGAAATCTTCACAGAAAACATTAATTTGCCTTTCTATTAATCACCTGCCTGCTCTTTTACTCACATACAAGACCGCTTCGGTGGAATAAGTAGTTAGAGGTCGCGGTTTCAAACCTCGGCCGAGTCATACCAAAGACTTGTAGAAATGGCGCTCGTAACTAAGAGGTTAGTGTTAGGACTAGTCGGCCTGGTGTCAGGATAAAGTGACTGAGTGGGACATAATGCTTGATGTGATGCCAAAGTGCTAGACATCACTATAAACTGCCACAGTGCAGATATCGTAGCAATATGACTGAAAAATTATTAAAGCTACATTAAAATCGAAATCACAGACACACTCGCTCAAAGATAATCAGCAGTTTGCTGGAGTTCGAACCCGCGACATCCCACATCCGTTCTTGTTTAAAATCATATTTCTAATCAATGGATGAAATAAAGAGATCTGTATAGATAGGTTTGTGACGGTAAATGTGATGCCAAGTATACGGTGATAACTTCTATAGAGGACACCTTTTTTGTAACATCAAGGATAAAAAGAAATATATTAATAAGCACCCTTTCTTAAGTTTACTGTTTTTACCTGTAGATAAGGGCACGTTTTCGCTACATATATTTTTGTGTCTCTTAACAGAAAGATATTAACTGATCGCATGTTCTTCAAGATAACAAGGTCAAGTGACATATTCTATCTACTCATCTCTCTCTCTCTCTCTCCAAAATACATATATCCAACAACGTATTGAATGGAATAAAGCCAACAACGTAATTAATGGAATATTGCTGACAACGTATTGAACTGAATATAGCCAACAACGTATTGAACTGAATATAGCCAACAACGTATTGAATATATTGCAGCCAACAACGAATCAAACTGAATAAAACATTATCAAAACACTCAAACATCATGCTATCAGTGAGCTTACACAGCGACTGGAGAGGCTTCTTGCGATACTTATTTTATTGAGAAAACATATTCACAGAGTATCATATTTACCTAAAATATACGGACCTATCCTCATATTTAACAGATGGCACGTTTTGCTATTGTCACCAAATGACGTGATGTTGATTTTATAGCAGTTTAGATATATAAAATATTGTACTTAAAAATATGATGTATAGTTAGAAGACGGTAATAATGAGGCAGAGCCGTTTGTCCCCTCTATAGCTTTGTTTCAGAAAGAGAGTGTGTGTTGTGTGTGTGTGTATACATACATATATATATATATATATATATATATATATATATATATATATATATATATATATATATATAGAGAGAGAGAGAGAGAGAGAGAGAGAGAGAGAGAGAGAGAGAGAGAGAGAGAGAGAACAATGGTCCCCGGGTAAATGGTACCCATCATCATGCCCATATACACCAACTCTTTTACGTAGCAGACACACCCACTTGTCGACCTAGAAATCAATTCTTATCTACACACAGTCAGTCCGGATTCTTAAGACAGAAATCAAGATTTATATAAATAATTATACAGGATTACAAATATACACCATGCTGAACGGAAATACTCTCCCTGGTTTCTACATGAGAATGCTTGATAATACTAACACGATTTTTTAAAATACGAATAAATAGCTTTGTCATACAGGTTAGAGAAATTTAACTCGTACTCTACGGAGATTCGAACCCTGGTCCGCGGGTAAACGGCACCCGTCGCATTGCCTGTAAGCACCAACTCCTATACCATCTCGACCATGAACACATGACCAAAAATGATCTAACAGAGTCTGTGGTATTTGCATCCGTGCGTATCAGGCAAATCATCACTATAGCAAGCACTTATAAGCGTAATGAATGTGTTTACTTTAAAGTTTTATATGGTTGGAAAAGCAATTATAATTTGTCGTGTTCGAATATAATATCAGCTTAAATTATTCTGTAAGTTAAGCTTCAATTTTAATCCAGAATGAGTACTTCAAGTGCCGATAAGATTGAATATCTTCTAGAAAATAAGAAAGAAAAGAAAAATATATTGATTCATTTGCAGTCTTACCGACACTAATGAATTATTACGAACCTCTGAGATATATTTGGTCGTGAAAACGCCTCAGCAGAAATGTCGTACTGTGAAGACTGCTATGAATTTAGATGGAAATGATTTCCTTTAGTTTGAAATATTGAATTAGAATTGATAAAACTCAAATTGTCAAGTATATTAGATTTTCCTTGCTATCGGATGAGGCATATATTTTAATATTTTGTGCAGACTCGTAAAGTCATTAGTTGGAATGATCTTAATATGGATGGGCCTACATCCATCTTAGTCCACAAATTTTTAAAATAAATCATTGCAGAATCAAAGTTTGGGTGTACATTTCAGACAGAATTAAGCAGACTAGTACGATATAGGACTATGCCGTTCTCGGTACATTAAGGATAAATTTCAATGCCATTCTCAGTACGTTAAGGATACATCTCAATGTAATTTCAGTACATCAAGGATACATTTCAATGTAATTCACAGTACATTAAGAATACATTTTAAAAACAATATCTTATGTTAAATATGCTGTTGGATATGACATGTTTGTTTTAGATGCGACTGAAATCTGTTTGAAAATGTCAGCCAATTTGTCCGTTATTTATTTTTTCAGGTCCATAACCGATCTCTTATGTAATTTCTTAAAATTATGATTCCGCATACATTTAAGTTCACGGATGCAACCCTCCCGAGATCTCCACAAAAATAATTAGCGTACCTAAAAGTTAATGTACAGTTTGAGTTTAATATCAGATGTTTTCTGTTGAATGGATCAGATTTTGTAGTAAATAAGGTCACACGCAAATTTCAGACATTATAGGGTTCAATTCAGCATGCATTCAAGTTTCATTTTGCTCCTTGATATTTCGTAATTTCGAGCTGTATAATTCTTTGAGTGTATTTGAAATAAGATTAAAATAAATTTCCTTGATGGAAGTCACCATCAACATGCATGACTCGCTAATTAATTACGTAAGGTACATCAATGAACATACATCAACGCTCTTGTATTGAAATAACAGGACGTACCAAGCAGACTGAGCAATGATATATTTTAAATACAAGTCTGATTCGTTAACTTTAAGACTTTTTAAGAATTGAAGGCCAGTCTGAAGTTTTGATAAATCTCAATTGTACGCTAATGATAAAGTTTCTTATCGTGCTATCGTGATATGTCTTATATGAGGTGACATAACTCTCAAACTGTTAAAACTCACTAAATATGTGGAAAGAAAAGAAATGGAAGAATATAATCCAATACACCTATTTAAGGGCTCTTATATGGCCAGTCTATTTAAGATACTTAGCTTAAAGGCAGAGCTGGATTTAGACATGGTGAGGCCCTAAGCTATGGGAAGCTTGTGTGTGTGTGTGTGTGTGTGTGTGTGTGTGTGTGTGTGTGTGTGTGTGTGTGATTTGGACTTTCAACGTAGCTTTAACAATTTTTCAGTCATATCGCTACGATGTCTGCGGTGTGGCAGTTTATAGTGATGTCTAGCCCTGGGGCATCTTGCCGCAGACATGTAGCATGATGTCCCGCCCAGTCACATTATCCTGACACCAGGCCGACCAGTCCTAACACTAATCTCTTAATGCTGAGTGCCCAGCGAGGCAGCTACAAGTACCATTTGTATATGTCTTTGGTATGACTCGGCCAGGGTTCGAACCCGCGACCTCCCGCATCCAAGGCGGACGCTCTAACCACTAGACCACCGGAGCGGTGCTATGGGAAGCTGTAGAGGCCTTATGTGGTAAGTGATAAAAGAGAATAAGGCTATGTAACAACTGAACTAGGCAATATTTTGCTAATTATTACAATGTAAATTATGTAATCTATATAAAACGTATTGCATAGATAATAATAGTGAACATAATAAGCAAATAATTACGGATTAAATTATTACTTAAATATTAATTATAATAAAACTGTAAAGAAAGAAATTTAAAAATCTGAAATTTTTGGAGACCCCTTCAGACTGTGAAGTCCTAAGCTGTAGCCGAATCTCCGTATCTGGAAGATAGTGCAGACAGAAAATGTAGGAAAAGAGACAATAGAAGTGAGTTATAAACCAAACAAGTAATCTGGAATTTTGTTGTTTGCATTCCATCCTGTAAGTATTGCAATTTAACCAATTGTAGTATATAGTCATTGATAAACTATTTTTTTTTTTCAGACTGTAAAGCTGCGTCTCCTCGCAAAATAATCAAGATTTATGATAATGACATAAAATTATTTTGTGACTCTCCAGTGTGTCTATCAGGTGTTATATGTCCGACACAAAACATCTTCTGTCTCAGGAAGCATAATAAACCCAATAATGTATAGAGCAATAATCTGAAGACAACGCATGTATTGCGGACAAATGGGAAAATCCAGTATTCTCAGTCTGCGGGAATGAGACGTACTTTCCACTGCAGTTTATAATCTGTGTAAAACAAGTTTCGCTTTCAACATTTTTACATCACAGTGTATACTCAACACAATTCTTAGTCAACAAAAGCGGGATTGCATAAAATTAAAATATGGCGAAGTGGACGAGCTCGGTGGAGTTTTGTGGTAAGACAATCGCTTTGATTAGTTATAAATTACAAACACCTTGATCAACATGCCGAGGGCCTATATTGTTTGTTGAACTGATTTCTCCTAATAAACTGCATAAACCCAGATCTACAGGTTCTTTATATACACTGGAGAATAGACGGGTACGTCTGCCAGCGGAGTTGCACAATTCAGACCAGAATTCCACCAAGGGAGTGTGCATCAATGTGGTCATTTCCCATTCTGTAGAAACTGTTAATGTATATCGTGATGATATCGATTATTATAGATAGCGAGACACATACATCGATAAAGAGAGCGAAAGTGCTATTATAAATCAATCTGTCTTCTTTCTAATGGTTGAATCCGTCGGTAAAGGAGACTCCCATAAGGCAAAGTCAGTATGGTGCCTAGTTTGATTCAACATGCTGTACATTTTCGATTCTTGTTTAGCCATTGTTAAATCAACATAATTATACCAATGCCATCGCATTCAGAACACATTTTTCATGTAAACGTTTGGCCCTCTGTGATGGCTTTGCCTTTGACTTAAATAGGTCTGGTACTTCATTGTTTACTTCATTCTTACTTTCTTGTTGAAATAGTGTTTTTATTGATTAGTGATATGAATTATTGCCATTCAACAATTAAATTTTAAAATATTTTTGTGACATTTAGAGGTAACATACTATTTCACACACACACACACACACACACACACACACACACACACACACATATATATATATATATATATATATATATATATATATATATATATATATATAATTTCGTGTGAGTGAGTATGATGTGTGATTTGGTTTTTAACGTAGCATTAACAGTTTTTCAGTCATATCGTTACGATGTCTGCAGTGTGGCAGTTTATAGTGATGTCTAGCCCTGGGGCATCTTGCCGCAGACATGTAGCATGATGTCCCACCCAGTCACATTATCCTGACACCAGGCCGACCAGTCCTAACACTAATCTCTTAATGCTGAGTGCCCAGCG
>JAECUM010055054.1:0-16463 GCA_016617855.1 Megalonaias nervosa
ATATATATATATATATATATATATATATATATGAAGACAGCTGGATAGAGAGAGGGGGGATATCGATGACAGCCGTTTAGACAGAGAGAAAAATTAATAACGACAGAGATGTAAAAAGAATTTACATGATCACAAGAAAAAATATAAATACTTTTAAGAACACATTCTGACTCAGGTTTGTTTGATGAATCGACTTCAGTGGATAGTAAATTAGACTTTAAAAATGGGTTTGATTAGTCCTTAAAAATTACCTTAAATATGTATAAGATGAAAATGTTTGATAAAACAATGCAGATCTATAAAGTAGAGCTGGGTACCACGAAACATTTTGCACCACGACATAACGCGGTATTTCTGAACGTACAAGCGATACGTACCACGGTATACCGCAATTATATTAGAGACCAACAATTCAATGTTCTGGGCTGGGAGCCTGACACTTTTTTGTTTACTTCCCGTCTGTGAATATCTGGAAAAAATATTTTGCTTTGACTTATAGCAAAATAACACCATATTGTATGAATGGTAATATTTGGAATGAATATTAATTATTTTGCCATAAAAGAAAACAAAATATTTCAGCTCAAAATAAAATCACAGTCTCCCCCCAAGCCCCAAGAAAAAACATAAATGGGCAGTACCTTACAGCAGATGAATTTCCTATGTGTATGTTTATTGTTGTATAAGTTGTAAGCTAAAAGATACATCTGAAGTGGGATAATTAAGCTTACACTATAGCTGATACCGTGAAAGACCTCGTTCTGACATTTGAGAGCCTATTGATAAAAATATAAAGTGTTGATACTAAAGCCCAATCTGATTAAAATTAAAAAAGCTATTAAAAAAGTTAAAGAATTGTATTATTATTATTATTATTATTATTACTAAAGCAGGCTTTAGTCTTACATGAAAAGTTTCATTCTATTACAAATTAGCGGTGATACCCAAGAGACGATCATATACACCTACGACAATGCCCCACAGAATTATAGAATTGAAAAAAGAACACCTTTTGATGTACTGCTAGGTTAGAAGACGCAGCCAAAGGGGAGGAAGGTTCCCAAGTACAATCATACAGGGAGTTAACCCACCTCGGAAATAAAAACTTTTAAAAGACTGAAGTGCAAGATCAAAATCTCACAAAGACGTGCTAACATCTGAAACACCAGTTATTTGGTACAATAATATGACATGCTAGATAGGATCTGTTTTTCCCAATATCTTACACAAACATTAATGTATCGTCTACTTAAAAGAAAATGATACGGAATCATGTAGAGATTTACTCATTATCGCTTTGTATTTTCAGGTTTTCAGAGACTCCAATCGTGCAGGTCTAATAGGAGATTCGTTTAATTTTGCCAGGTTAGTAAAATATCCAAAAACAACGATTTTCTTGTCCATGTTACATGAACTGGATATTTATATGCTAATATAATTTAAGTATTTCACTGACAAAACTGTAATTGTAATCTGTTGCCGATGACTTGCATGATAACCATACCCTTCAGATGACTTGTATGATAACCTTACCCTTCAGATGACTTGTATGATAACCATACCCTTCAGATGACTTGTATGATAACAATACCCTTCAGAAGACTTGTATGACGACCATACCCTTGATACGACGTGAATGATGACCATACCCATGATACGACGTGAATGATGACCATACCCTTGATATGACTTGTAAGATGACTATACCCTTCAGATGACTTGTATGATAACTATACCCTTCATGTGACTTGTATGATGACAATACCCTTCAGATAACTTGTATGATAACCATACCCTTCAGATGACTTGTATGATAACCATACCCTTCAGATGACTTGTCTGATGACCATACCCTTCAGATGAATTGTATCATAACCATACCCTTCAGATGACTTGTCTGATGACCATACCCTTCAGATGAATTGTATCATAACCATACCCTTCAGATGAGAACCATACCCTTCAGATGATAACCATACCATTCGGATGACTTGTCTGATAACAATACCTTCAGATGACTTGTATGATGACCATACCCTTCAGAAGAAAACTTGAAGACATTTCTTTTCCCTACATTTTTTGCTGGTGGGCTTTACCGTCTTTTAACAGCTTTATGCAATTCCCATGATAATAATATCCGTTCGCTTTTACGTATGCGTAATTTTTCTTACCTCCTCCTTAACCTGAATATGTTAAACTTAGTGAAATAATTGGATGTGTTTTGTAAATGTTCACATTGCCCTTAACAGCATTGTTCATTTATCTGGTTGATAGGGTTTGTCTGCCGATTATTTTTAAATAACTTGCAAACAAATTTGGGTAGTGGGGGGGGAGGAGAAGGTAGCATGGCATAATGTCAATATATAAATTATGATAAATTATGAAAATATTTTATCCATGCATCCTTTCCTCAAAAGCTCTCCTGCTGTTTGCTTTTGGAATGTATATATAGAATTTTGATGCATGCCCTCTAACATCCAGATTTTATCTGCTCCATGTCAGTGTTCAGTGAAAGATTCCTTTAGTGGACACCATAAAAGATATTTTAAAAAATTCTTGTTTGTAAAGGACAAAAACGATATGAAATTATGTTTCTTATATATTAGCTCTGTATGATTAATGTCTTTCATAACGGAAAGTTTGTTGGTCCTTGAGGTTTCTTTGTACTTGTTGCCAAAATTAATGAAATTTATATTGACTACCTCTGTTTCAGAGCGTCAATTCTAGACTACTCTGTGGCTCTTAATCTCTCAACATATCTACATAACGAGAAGAGTTATGTCCCCTGGAAAGCTTTCGTTGACGCAACGGATTTCATACGAGGGATGTTAACAAAACAAAGTGCATATGTCCTTTTGGAAGTGGGTACAATTTTATCAACATGTTTTTCTATAACATGCAGAAGACACGTATACACATTTTTAATTATAATTTTTCACGTTACTTTATGTTCGTAGTAGTATTATTTTGGTAAATTTGGATTTTAGTAGCTAGGTTGGCCTGTTTCGTTCTATACCCGATAGCTTTACTATATTTACATCTATCGACACAGACGGGTGCATCTTCTTTGGGACAATACACATAAAATCAGATAAAAAGTAATCCCATCTACAACTAGACAAATGCGAACCAAATCTGCCACTTCAGTACGCTGTTACTGCCATTGCAACTAATTCCGGACAGCTGGTGTGCTAGATAGTGCTTTGTTAGAAAAATTGTACACTGGATGATTTGGTACTATTTTTATCTTCTTGAATCAATACTCCACCAACCGCAGCATCACTTGCATGAACAAATATTATACATAATTGACTGAAATTTGGAGCTGAAGGAACTGGTACACTCGTTTGGATGGTCTTTAATTTGTCAAAAGATTTCTAATATTTGGCAGACCAATGAAAATTGGAGTTCTTACTCAACGTATTTGTCAATCGTGAAATCAATAGACTTATACAGACAGTCTGTAGTCTACATGCACCTTCATGCACGTGTAACTCAGGTCTTCGCCGAAGGTTGCAGATACACTGCTATAATTCTCTGATAAGATGCTGTTGTTGGAGGGCGTAAGCGGTTGAATAAGTGTTATTTATGTACCCGTGGAAAACAGGTTGTAATTAAACAGCACGCTCTAAGAAAATGTTCTTTTCACGAAGTTAAGGTTTTACTGAACACAAACCAAGTTGAGAAAATAATGAGCGCGATGCAAAATGATTGAATGTTAGATTGAAACTTTCTCCGAAAACAGTTAACTGGAACTATTCTTGTGTTGTTAACCCAAGCAAACAGCTTAATCAGCTTAACGCAGCCAAACAAAAGGACACTTCGGAGACATTAAAATTATTCACGTCAGAGGTGACATAAATGCAAAAAACTATTGGGATATTTCCATTCCTCGCCATTCCGGCATTGTTAGCAGCCGCTTTTTCCGCAGTTGCCAAAAGCTGCTGTGTTAGGGGTTGTCGGAACTGTCTCGGGAATGGTTTTGAATCATTGGTGGGAAAAATCCGCATGACGTCTCGTAAACGAAATAAAGATGGAACTGCCCTTTGACTACTCGGGTCAACTCGCAGAATATCATCAGGCAGAGATTTTAAACTACCAGCCTTGACTTACTCGCGAAGCTATAGTGAGTAAAGCATTTCCAATCTGTCTTTATGCTATAGTCAGTAAAGCATTTCCAATGTGTTTTATGCTATAGCCAGTAAAGCATTTCCAATGTGTCTTTATGCTATAGTCAGTAACGCATTTCCAATGTGTCTTTATGCGGAATGAACTTTCATCGATGATTCCATGCACGTGGAAAACCGGTATAGTTTGCCTCGGTTTGTCAACAGGACCTGCGACTCCTTGGGTTTCATACACGGTGACACTTAATCATCTATTGTACTTTGATCCCCACTGGCATGCCCTGCCACTTGAAGTTCTTGATTATTTAACACATGGCGTACAAGTCGTCTTCTGCTGTTTTGTTTGACTCTACTGGTGCAAATTCAGCTGGACAGGCTAATATGTGGACATCTTGTTGCTGAGGTGTTGCATGCACATGATCGTCAGCCAACCACGCAAACACCTTTCGTTTTACATTGTCGTTTAGAACGTTCACATAAAAGTATACAACATGCCTATTAATATTTACGGGCGATACTCAACCAGACGAGGAACTGATGTGAATCTGACCAGGTTTTCCAAAACGCATATTCGACCGAGTTTTCCAGCCGGGTTGTTGTCGAAATTGACACGGGTAAACTTGTGATTTTCCAAGATCAAACTGGAAAACTTAATAGGTCAAACAAAGACATTCGCACTATTGTTTTACAGCTGAGAGTTGTGTAGCGAAGAACCTGGCCGAAATAAACGAAATCGGGAATCAGAGACTTTGGTGTGTCGATTGCGTTTATCAAAGGCTGTGTTAACGATGCTGATGCTAGAACAAAAGAAATCCGTGGATAAACAGATCGGCATTAACAAGTGGAAACACGCAGACATAGACTGCAAAGCCAGTCATGAAAACATTCAGGGATTGTTTCTACAACGTTGTAGTGGATTTCGCCGAAACAATCATCTCGACTGCATTCCCCGTTGATTATATTGCACCAACGTTCACTCAGCAAAGAAGTGAAAACTCTTGACTTTTATTTAACAAAGACATGCTTGTCGGTGTAACAGTTATCGAGCGAAGACGAGAACGATCGTTCTGACATTATTTAATGGCGCCATTGGTTTGTTTCGATACGAACTTGACGTTAGGTCCCCAGAATACGCAATCGCTGGAGACGTCAATATTCCCCTGGCAATGATATTCTACAATTGTATGACACTTGTACCAGTAAAGCAGAATACTTGGTTAGACGTACGTGAGCGTGTTTCACCTGAATAAGGCAAGAATGTCGAACAATTATACTTGGCGTTCACATTATTAGTAGAAGATCTATGACAGACGCTCTTTTTGACCGACGTGAGAAAATAATCGAAGCGAAGCAACAGCTACCTAGAGGAAATCACCAAGACAACCGCTCGACTCGTAAATTATTATGTGTAGCTGTTCGTACTATTTTTGGACATGCCGCCGCGACTATCGTTGGTCTTGGTATTGCTGGAATTCTGGCCATAGAATTGATGATATGTATATCAATCGGAGTTGTCGGAGGTGTATCGATAGTAACCGGTGTGACTGGAGGCCCTGGTAAAATAATTGCATTGCGGCTGAATGCACGAATACATATTTATTTGGCCAAACATAGGTAACAGATTTACAAGAGTGGAAATCGAGTTATTATCTACTAGTGTATATTGATCTGTCGGCCAGTATGTTTGTCAGTGTAAACATATACTTAAGGGCTCTAGCAAGCCACCATGAATGTTTACTTTGTAAAAATCATTTAAATAAACACATAATTACTTCGCAAGAAATTAAAGTAAGCATATATTTAAGCTCACTAGTTAGTCATGAACGTTTATTTAGTAAAATTCATTCAAGTAAATGACTACAGATCACATTCGGCCCACCTTAACAAACCAATATCAACCACACTAGCCATCCGAAATCGTGTTGATGTGGCTGATTTGGTTTGCGTTTATCTGGTTGCTGGAGGGATTATTTTTATCTGATTTATTGTTTATTGTCCCATTGCGCATACACTCGTGTGTGACGATCAAGGTTAAAGTAGCAACGTCATGGGGCATAAAACGAGTTGGTCTATATCAGCTACCGGGTATCGAAATTCAAATGCCCCATAATGATACTACTATAGTATAATTTATTTGACTTGTATAAATTAGTGTAATTCCCGCACAAATTGTGCTACATATTCGAGGTAACGACATTTGGTGAAACTGCCCCCTGATCAATTTCTGGAGTAACTTTGCGTTTCATCATGTCCTTAATTAACTTGAAGCATTTGGAAGCTCACCGTTTACCACCTATACCAAATCTTCCTTCTATTTTACAGTGTAGCAGAGGCATCACTACCCATGTAACAACTTAACGTTTCACAGTGTAACATGGGCTACACTACACATCAATGTTGCATCTAAAACATCTCACTGTTTAGCATAGAAATGAGTGCACATGTTGCTTCAGAAATTCTCAAAGACATGTATTATATGTAATATACACCTTTGTGTAGCATCTGAAAGTGTCAGAGTTTATTGTGTAATACTACAACTTCGTGAAGTATCTTAAAGTGTCAGAATGTATTATGTGTAAGACTACACCTTCGCGTAGCATCTGAAAGTGTCAGAGTGTATTATGTGTAATATTTCACCTTCATGTAGCATCTGAAAGTCTCAGAGTGTAATATGGATAATTACGTATGACTACACCTGTAACATCAAAAAGTTTATTGGTTTAGCATAGGCATGAAAACACTTGTACTATATGAATGCTACATAGATTAGTACTGGTATGATTACAAGTGCATATAACAAAGTAGAGTGAGTTTTAAATCAAGGTCATTTGCATAAACACGAGTGACAATGAAATATATATATATATATATATATATATATATATATATATATATATATATATATAACATATATATATATATATATATATATATATATATATACATACCTTTGTAATTTGCATCCGTCTCACAGCCATTAATCTATCTCATTCATCATATGAAACTATGCGGATGAATCCTAAATCTATAAAAGGGGTTGTTTTGCATTGCATGAGATAGATGAGAAATTCAGGTGAAGCAGTCAGTAACCAAATACAAATGGGCATGCGTTATTCTGAATCGGGTTTCAAATACCTACCTCGCATTTTCCATTAATAACAGCTTTAATTCAATACCACTGATGCCAAACACCCACCTTGCATTTTCCATTAGTCAAAACTAAAACTCAACTCAACTTATGACAAACATCTACCTTACATAAGCATTGACTTTAAATCAATACCACTGATGCTGAAAAAGATACACAAGATTTTCTTTCTTCATTTAGACATACATACGTCAATTAATAGCACCTGTCTTTGCGTCCATTGGCACCAATGATACTGGAAGCCTTCCAGAAAGGTAAGTACCGTAGACCATACATATAAGTAAAGTGACTGTTCTTTTTTAATTCTGATTCTTCAATAATTTGGTTTTGGTAATCATTTTGGCACCGATAGTTAACATCTATCTCCACTGTTATATCGCTCTATTCCTAGGTTGGATCAAGAAAGCATAAAATTGACGGTTTTCGCTGACAATGGAAGGAGTTGTAATTCGGAGGGGGATCACCCCCTCCACCGAGTTTTTCTTATTTAAATTAAAGTGATGAGCTTTTGGGGGAAAAAACCCAAAATAGTAGTTTAAAATACTGACATTCAATTCGATTCTGCTTTCTTTCGACTTGATTTATTGTCATTTAGTCATATATATGTAACAAATTGGCTGGTTTTCGAGTACTTGGAGTCCAAGCGTTCGCAACGCGAGAGCAAGTGCAGCGAGAGAGAAAAAAAAGCATTCAAGAAATTTGCGTTACTACGCATACAGGCATTAGTTTTTGCTACACTTTCCTGGGCTCCTGAAGACTTATTTTCTGAGTTTGATATCCTCTATTGTCAAGTTTTTGACATCCGCCCTTTAGCAGTTCTGATACATTCAAGGATAAAGCAACATTTTTCGCTAGATTCCTAATACCAATTTTCATTATAGAAAACACAGATTCTTCACATATTAAGAAACTTAAGCATCATTTGCCATTTGTAAAGAGGGGCCCCGAGTGGCCGAGTGGTCTAAAGCGCTCTCCGTTACGGATCACTGCCATCTCACCCCTGTCTGCGTGGATTCGAGTCTAAGATTCGGCGAATGTGGATATGTGAGAAAGCTTGCCAGTAACTTCTCGTGGGTCGGTGGTTCTTTCCGTGGATTTCCCGGTTTCTTCCTCCACCCTTAATAATACTGGCCGCCATGTATAGCCTATCGTGTGCTGAAAAATGGCGTTATGCCCCACAACAACAACAACAACCATTTGTAAAGCATCTAAGAGGTGATCTTACATACACTAATATATCACAAATCGTTTCATTAGATACCTGAGACGGGTATTACTCAGGATCGGATGCGAAGTTGGCGTGCAAGAAGCTATCGACTACGCAACTTCTATGTTTCACAGATGGATGAAAAATGGAACAAGGTTGTATAACACCTATTTATGACATGAACATTTTAGCGTTATGCAAATATATCGTATTTACTAGTTTATAGGACGAATCAAACTGCAAACAACAAAGATCCTGATATGCTGTAGTATAATACGCATGAAGATCGTGGTCTATGTTGTTTGTTCTACTGATTACTCCTGGCAAACTGCACAGACCCAGAACTGCTGGCGCTTTATGAGACGCCGCACCTGGGTCTGCGCAGTTTTCAATTGTACTCGTCTTATAAGCGAGTATAGAAGGTATTGGTAGGTGATAATGGTTTACCAAAATGGACTTAATTTTGAGTCTGAGAGTATGCTTTGTTAGATTTTGTTTTTCGTATTTATTAATGGTCCGTGATCGATTTTGTTTGGCACTGATTAAAAATATCATCCCATGTTAACGTTATTATAAGTGAAAGTTTATATCCTAATACTTTTGCATAAAGTAAGTCGCTGATTAAAATCTAATGAGAAATATACAAAGAAACAAGAAAACATGATAACTTAGGGGAATCAGATTTTGAAATTTCTTTGCCGTTTCTCGTTTCTTTAAACTTATTTTCTTTGCTAGAATAGTAAACGGAGTTCAACAAAAAAAAGTAAAATATTATAATGTTTTTGGATATTTTCAGATTGCCTTCAGATTATTCAAAAATTATTTACTCGGTGGGAATAAGGGAAGGGAATGTCGAGGAGTGGGACCATGTTTGGAATAAATCGCAGTCTACCAATGTGGCGGCGGAGAGAGATATGATGCTTGATGCCCTTGCTCAAACGCAGAAGCCATGGTTACTTTGGCGGTTGGTATTTTTGTCCTCTTTTTGTTATTCCTCGTGTTTTGTAGTTTTACTTTCGTATCTTGTTTATCTAGGTCTGTTCTCTTTTCAAGTCAAAAATCCATTGTGTGTGTTACTAAGTCTTTATTTTGACCGTTTGTCTTCTCCTACGCGAGCTTTGCATTTCTCCTGAGGTCTTCTTACATCAAATTTGGTCCCATGTCCTTTCTTAGTATTTGTGGATTGTTAAAACTTGCAAATGCACTCCTAGTAATATATGGATCGAGTAGCGTGCACATTCATTAACGATATCTGCCAAAGAGAGAAAAATCGATACGCTTGAGATCTTGCGGTCTAGTGCACTTTTGCGTATTTATTTGTAATTTAATGTAGTACAATTGGTGAAATGAAACCAGTCGCGTAGTCTTTCTGCGTCGGCTACAGAGATTCAATTAAAGCGCATTGACCATGTACATATAATTGCATTGTAACTTGTGTGCATACTAATAGATTGGAACCAATGTGCATATTATTGCATTTAAACCTGTGTCATTATTATTTCATTGTAACCTGTATGAATATTGTTCTGTTGCAGCATGTGTGCATATTATTGCATTGTAACCTGCGTGCATTGTTATGAATCTGTAGTCATAAACTAAGTGACAGAAAAGAACAAAACCAAGCAGTTTTGTAAAATGCAAAAAATAATTTATTTCCCTGCAATTCAAAGTGAAAATTTAAAACGAACTTACAGTGTTGTGAATTAAATCTCAAGTAGTCCTAAAAGCTCTTTTCATAAGTCCAAATGTATAAAGTTCCAAATGAATTCCAGTGGTATTCTAAACAAGTTTTAATACTGAATGTCTTGATGTGCCTGTAGTCTCGAACGTGCTAATGTGTCAATGGCCTGGAATGTGGCAATGTGCTAACAGTCTTTTGCTGTATCACAATAATATGATCAAAATGTCCTTGTAAGAATTCATTATAATTCCAAATTATTGTTCCAGTCCAAGAATGTTATTGATGAACACTTTGTATTTCCAGTGAATAAATAACGTGATTAAATGATTCAACCCAAACGAAAAACAGAACAATACAATAAGTCTTATTGCATAAGGAAAACTTGGAAAAAAGTTCCGATAATATCCAGCCATACCCAAATATTGCATCAGATGCTTTTTACTGATATTAACAAGGAATTCATAGATAGCCTTGACCTTAACGTCTACAGGTTTAACTTGTCAGTGTACCACAAATATATGCTTGAAATATATATCATAATTACGGCAAAATTCACTTTTACTTAAATCATTTGTCAGATTTTTTATCAATGAGTCTATCAAAAACTTTCGGATGGTCTCTAAGTGACCTTTCCATGTGTCGTTACAGATGATAACATTATCGACGTAAGCGTCACAATTATTTATCTGGACCAGATGTAATCATCTTCATCAAACGGTAAAAAGTACAAGGCGGACCTTTTATCTGAAAAAAGACATCATCTTATATTAAGAATTTGCCAGAATCTTTTAAATAGATACAATTTGGAAATACATTTTGCATTTCCAATTTTGTCAATTCAGTCATCGATTCTTGACAATGAAAATGAAGAGAGCCAGAATTTTATCACCAGGCTGAAAACTTTTTTCCTTTGTATTTTTGTCAAACTTTACATTTATTTTTGACTGAGTAGAGTGAAGATTAGTTCTTGCAACTCCACAAGCCTTTGATAACTGTTATTTGAAATAAGAAACATAGTCAAGAAATTAATTTCTGAATCTTCATTTGAAAGAACTCTCTCTCTCTCTCTCTCTCTCTCTCTCTCTCTCTCTCTCTCTCTCTCTCTCTCTTAATAATTTAAATGGTCCACGAACAGTATGTTCAAAGGGACCGTATAATAAAGATTCTTGAATTGATTCCTTAACAGCAAACAACAGTAAATGAACACTTGGACCAGTCTTTTCCGGTATAAAAGCAATATAACGGAATAATATTTTTCCAAGTTTGATGAAATCTTTCTAAAGCCCCATGGCGTTCAAAGTGATAGGCAGAAGGCTTAAATTGCTGAATGACTAATGCATGCATAACTTGATGGAAAATTCTTACATAAAATTCGATCGCTCATCAGCCTGGATAGATTTTGGAAGGCCAAATTGTGCAAACAAAACTTTATCAAAAGCTTTTACTATGGATTTAGTTTTAATAATCCTCAAAGGAATTGCATCTGGAAATCTTGTAGACGCACACATGATGGTCAAGAAGTATTGGTTGCATTGGTTGCCTGACTTGATATTAGGTAAGGGACCGACACAGTCTTCCAATAGTTTGCTAAATGGTTCGTCAAATGCAGGAATAGGTTGCAGATGAGCCTTAGATATCTTCTGATTGGGTTTTCCTACTATTTGACAAGTACGAAAAAATGTACAGTATTTAAACATTACATGTAATTTTCGACCAATAAAAATGATTCAAGATTTTGTGATGAGTCGTACTGACCCTAAATGACCAGTCAAAGGATTGTCATAGAATAGACTAAGAATTTCCTGTCAGTATAACTGAGGAACAACAGTTTCATAGCTTGCTGACCACCGATCACCCGCAGGTACTTCAAGTGATCTCAATTTTCTCAAAAGGAGCCCATTTTTAACAAAATAACAAATAAGTACTTCTGTGGTTTCTGTTTCGTTAATAGCCCTCTGAAAGAGAACACGCATTCTCAGAATCATATTCATGTTCGACAATGCCTGATTCTCGTTTGCCACTCTGATTAGAATCAAGAGAATGAATAGTACAAAGAGGATCACTGTGATCAATACCTCTTGATTGATCAGTACCAGCAGTCAACGTGACCTCATCAAAAGTCTTATCAATGCATGTGTTAGGTAAAGGAATAATGTTTTGAGCAACATCATTCACAAGAACTTTCCATTCATAACCATAGTAACTGCACAAGCTGCGTGTAAATCAGGGATTTGTTTTTTTAATAAGATCGACTTATTGAACCAAACAAGGCTAGTCAGTTTCAAGTGGATTAACCACAATCTAATTTCCAACTATGTCATTGCCTAGCAATGAATGGATACCTTCGATGGGTAAAGTAGCCACTATACCGACTGTCACCTATTTTATAGCGGAACAACTTTCAGGGGTCCCAAGACTAGGTCTGATGACAAATTTACACAACGAAGAGGAACATTAACAAAGCGGCACTCTACGTCTTGAATAAGAATACTCTTATTAGAAGAAGACTTCTCAGAAAAGGACCAAGTACCTGATAATTAAAAAGTCTGAGAAGCTTATGTGTTCCTTAAACTTTTAATAGGGATAACATTGACAGAATCACTATTAAGTGATATAGAAGCCTTCCACATGAATAGTTCATAATTCTCCATAATGAAATAAGAATGTGGTTTATTTGACCTAACAAAGGTGTTGTTTTCAACGCATGACCATCACCTTGACCTCTTAGCAATAAGAGCATATGGAATAGCTCTGTCTTGATTCTGTTGCTGATATTTCAATCTGTAGCAATCAAATATAACGTGCCCTTTCTTTCTGTAATAGGTGCACGTAAGAAGAGATAAGGATTTCAGATCAGTCTGATCAGAAAATGATTCCCAAAAACTGTGCCACTAGACATTTGGATTGATTCGTATGAGACTGAAATGGCTTTCTGCCAATACACTGCCGAATGGAAGACTTACTGACTAAAGAAACTTTGTGACCCAAGGAATAACGGTCAGCTGTACGAGCAGCATTTTCTGAAGTTTCGACTTTTTTGCTCATCAAGATCGGCCTTATCGTCACTATGGACGCAATTCTTGAACGCTTCAATTAATGTGTTTTCTGAGGTTATCGCCATATTGACCAACCTTCTTGGCTGAGCACCGTATTAAAATAATTGTTCTTTTTCTCTTGAAAATTTGACATGGATCTGTCCAGTTTCTATTTTACAGTTCCTAAACCTTGGCCATTTCAAATTTTCAGCATTTCTTTTAAATGAGGAAATTATTTATCAACTTCGTTTTCCTTAAAAGAGGTTTATCAACCTAACGTTTCTGGTAACATCATAAACTGAATTTCTGTGTAAAGGATTGTTGTGTTTCCACTTGCCAGCAATAATTCTCTTTATCTAAATTGAAATTTTCTTTCTTCCTTTTCTCCTTCTCTCTGCATCTGTATTTCCCCCTCATCTTTTTCTCTCTGAATTATTCTCTCTCTCTCTCTCTCTCTCTCTCTCTCTCTCTCTCTCTCTCTCTCTCTCTCGCGCGCGCGCGCGCGCGCGCGCGATTATCTTTCTTCTTCTTGTAGCGGTATTTGTCAAGCTCTTTTCTCTTTCTGCAGCTAATATTCTGCTTCTTTTTTGCAGCTGCATTTGTTTTTCTTCTTTCTCTTTCTGAAGCTGACGTTTTCTTAACTCTGTTTCTGTTTTCATCTTGTGTTTTAATTTTAGTTCCATAACCTTCATGTCAGAACCAGGTATTTCCTCCAAATACTGGATCAAAATATTTTGTATTTTTTGTTTCGTTAAAGAAGCGTTCGCCTCAGAGAGATCATGTTGTCATTCATCTTTCTTCAAGGACTCTAACCTATCCTGAGTAGGATTTAAAATAAAGTTCTCCAGTTTAGAAGACATTGTGTAAGCTTGTTGGTTTCACTATTAAATTCTCAAATATGTGAAATAATGGCTGGGACTTAGAAAATTCCGGAATAAAGTGAGTTTAAATTTCAAAAAAAAAACAAAGTTGTCTGAAATATTTAAAAGAAATTCGTATCTCTTGAACAAGCCCCAAATTTTCTGATTCGACTATATAGTCTTAAACTAAGTAACATAAAAGAGAGAAATCCAACAAGTTTCGTAAAAATTCAACAAAACAGTTATTTCCCTAGAATACAAATGTAAAATATAAAAAGAACGTACAGTATTGTGAATTAAATTCCAAATATTCCTATAAGTTTTATCACAAGTCCAGATGTATCAAGTTCCAACTGATTGCCAACGGTATTTCAAATACGTTCCGATACTGAATGTGCTGATGTGTCTGTAGTTTCAAAAGTATTAATGTGCCAATGGCCTGAATCATATTGATTTGCTAACCGTCTTTAGATGCATCACAGTAATATAATCCAAAAATGTTCTTGTTTGAATTCACTATAAATCCAAATTAATGTTCGAGTCCAGGAATAGTATTGACAGATACCTTGTATTTCCAATGTGTAATAATCTGAGTAAATAATTCAACTCAAATGAAAAACTGAGCGTAACAATAATTCTGAATCTAACTCAAGGTGTTCAGGCAAGAATGAGCAATTTCTCAAGTTAAAAACATAATATAAAAAGCTAAGACACTAAAACAGAATCAGTAAGAAAGTCAAAAGTTCATTTCTAAAACATTCTAAGTTGATGACAAGATACGGTCTATTACAAAACGTACAATAATGAAGCGTCATGTACACCAGATTGTCCATAGGGGAATACAAATGCCCTAGACTCTGATTAAGATCAACATGTTTACCTCCGTTGATTATGATTCTAATATTTTATCTATACCCACAGAACAATATTAGCTATGTATTATGTTGTCTATAAAATAGATGTCCCTGGTTAGGTACAGAGTGAACTTGATTGTGGATAAGGTCAGCTACAAAGTTCAGATGTATCTAACATATAATCATTAAGAAAAGCAAACAACTAATACATATTAAATATACATAACATAATCTTATTGCATTGTAACCTATGTGCATATTATTGCATTGCAACCTATGTGGATATATTGCATTGTAATATATGTGCATATTTTTGCATTGTAATCATGTGCATATTATTGCGTTGCAGCCTGTGTGCATATTATTGTATTGTAACCTGTGCATCTATTCAACTCTAGAGCAATATAGAATCTGCACTTTCGTGGCTTTGTATTAAAGATCTAAATGGGTAAGGCTGATGAATATTGCAACAGAACTCAAAGTATTTATCATGACAAGGCAAAAAAAAAATGACCACAGTTTTGAACATATTGCAAGCACGTTAAAACGGCCTACTTCGTTATCTCAAATCTAGTGTGAATAATTTATAAAGTTCTTAAAATATTTTTGTTTCCATGCATTTCATGGAACTTCAGAAAGAATCTCAGATCTTTTGTGAATAAATAATAAAGTTCTCACTACGTTTCTGGTTTCTATTCATTTCGTTCAATTATTCATTTCCTTCGAATTATGTACTTGTTCCAATTACTTAGATATTTAGACTGGTTATTCCAATTATTTATTGTTTAAAGATATGCAGACTGGTTGTTTCAATGATTTTTCCTTCTCAGATATGCAGACTGGTTGTTCCAATTATTTATTCTTGTCAAATATGCAGACTGGTTGTTTTAATTATTTATCCTTTTCAGATATGCTGACTGGTTGTTCCAGTGATTTTTGTTCCTTTTCAGATATGCAGACTGGTTGATCCAATTATTTATCATTTTCAGATATGCAGACCGGTTGTTCCAGTGATTTTTGTTCCTTTTCAGATATGCAGACTAGCTGTTCCAATTATTTATTCTTTTTGTTAGATATGCAGACTGGTTGTTCCAATGATTTTTGTTCCTTTTCAGATATGCAGACTGGCTGTTCCAATTATTTATTCTTTTTTCTAGATATGCAGACTGGTTGTTTGACAGTAACAAGATTAAGCGACAGGATGTCCGCCTGGTGATGAGTTACTTTTCCCAAACTCCCCTGGGACGTATGATTGCTTTACATTTTCTAATGAATAGATGGGACGAACTAAATAAACAGTATGTATTTAAATATCCGTGATTATTATTAAAAGTGTATATTCAGTGCTAAACAAAATGATATCTGAAATCTTTATTACATTTTAAAAGTATTTCAGGTTAAGTTTATCAGTACCATGGCACTTCAATCTCATAATCATTTTACCTTAAGAAAATTGCTGTGCAGAGAGCAAAAAATATTATTTTTAGTAAATTTGCCTCACCTTCCATAGTTATAAAGAGACATCTCAGTTGCAAGGGAGACTGTTTTTTT
>JAECUM010055058.1:0-15065 GCA_016617855.1 Megalonaias nervosa
CATCTGTTTCGAAAAAGTCAATTTTCCTTTTCAGTCAGTTGCCTTGACTTTGACATTTTGACCATAAAATGAAGAGCCTTTTCCCTTACCCTAAATGTAGGTCATCCACCAAGTAACTTGGCATTTGGCATTTTGACTATTTACAGGCTTCGTTCTTATCTAAACCCAAATGCAAGCCATTCACAAAGGTTTGGTCCAAGTATGTTGATGCAGAACTAATGTTATTTTGCTGAAACCATTTTTCTTCTTTCAGCCAAAATTAATGGGTCCACAAAGTTGGTAACTACAGAGTGATGGAGAACAAGAGTTATTGTGTGGCAACCATTTTTTTCTTTGAAGAACAGTAACCCTGACCTTTGACCTTTCAAACCCATAAGTGATGATATGGTTCTTCTCTAGACCAAGTTCATGCCATCCACAAAGATTGGAAACTGTAGATGGTGGAGAACTCAAGCTGCTGTGTGAAAACCAGGTTTTTTCTTTCAGCAACACTAATCTTGGTATCTGATCCTTTGACCCCAGAATCAACAGGACTCTTTCTTACTCCAAGTGCCAGATATCCATTAAGTTTGGTAAATGTAGTTGGTGGTAAACTCAGGTCACTGTGCAGGCATGACAACAGGTGGGCAAATGCCACCCAGGGATGATTTCCACTGGCAGCCAAAGCATTTTTGTTTTGAAATATCCCAATCATAATTTGGTAAATCTTGCTTCCCAAAACTTTTCCCTTATTCCATTCATATCCATTACATGTGTTACTAGATCGGAACTTTAATTTAACTTTTTTCCTTACCAGAAGTCATCTTAATCATATAAAAGCTTGGCACTTTCATGAAGTACATTTAATCATAGTAAGCTGGGGTCCAAGCCGGACCCAAATATCGGAATGAAATAACCTCTCTACTTTAATCATTAATACATTGTACTGAAACCAAATGCAGTATTAGTAACATTATGAAATCAATATAATGCAAAGTGTACTTCACCTTTTAGACCTATTTAGCTTAAATGAGAGAGTCTAAGGTGAATATTTTGCCTAAATCACCCCCTAGCATGGACTCTATAAGTAATGGGATTATCCAACATTTATTCATCATCAAAATGCTGACTAGAGCAGACAGTTCATTTGTTTCCATAATGACAGATAAGTATTCCTTTCTTATTTGAACTTTTTGTAGAATAAATGTTTTTGGATAGCTGACAGTACATATTAGTAATGGTCAATACACACATTTTGTGCTTTGAATTGCCACATGCAACACATGACCCAAGATACACGGTTCAGCAGTGGCTCCCCCCAATCAGGTAAATGTTGATCAAGTGACAAAGCCCCTCCAGTAGGAGCCAGCGTTGAACTATGATTCTTCATTGGAACCCCTGCAGTTGTACAGAAGGATTTTGTCACATGATCAACATTTAGTTCATCATGCAACTTCAGTCCAAATGCCATTCCTCCAATGAAGACCTTGTAAAAAGGTTGAAAGTTTAGGAGCCATAAACTTATTTTGCTACAGAAAGGTATCTATTTTTAGTTTCATAAAGAACAAAATGATATAACAGTATTTTTGTTTTATACTATTCATTTCATGTCTGCTATAAAGGGACATATAAAAATAAACTGCAACAAAAATTATGAGTGATGAGGGATAGGAAGTTAAAAACCAAAAGCCTATGTAAAAAATTCCCCAAAATATTCATTTTGTGTTGAAAATTGACATGGGGGGAGGGGAGCAAATTTTATTGCCAGAATCATCCCCGCCACCATATCAACAGATGGATAATATCATAACATGCTCCACCTTATGGTAGAAAAAAAAACTAACTAATCTGTTCTCTAATTTCATACAATCAGACCAAAATCAACACTTCAGCAATACAGTACCAGACTTGTAGAACTTTGACCTGCCTTATCCAGCACTAGACATATTTAAATCTATGCTTAAATTCCACCACAGACTTTCCATCAGGAAATTAGTACATAAAACAATAACAACCTGAAGACCTCTCTCTCCTTGACCTCCATATTAAATACCTCAGGAGGTTGTGTACAAAAATTGCATCAACATACCCTAGGGCTATCCTCGAAATCTTCAGACATAATTGATTCACTTAAAAACAGTAGTGGGATATATTTATCAGCAAATGTTTCCCATTATATCCATTAACAGGGGAACCAAATAAAATGCATTTTTGTGGAAAGATGTTAAAGGAGTTAAATGTGGCTCCTGTGTGTCCAATGTCAATAATTGCACTTGTAAAAGAGCATTTAATTGGTCCTCATTTAAGTACATACCATCTCATGTCAGAATCTGGACAGTACAATTCTTAAATACTGAAGGAAGAACTTGTCCACTTGGTCATGACATAGTGAAGCACACTTTTTAATAGTATGCCAGACTATGCAAACATGAGGAAGACTTTCATCATACAAATCATACCTCACCCAGAAAGAATTTTTAGATTGTTTTTTTCCCCTCTTCTGAAGAGCAAATAAAAATAAAAACCATACCGACTCCTACACATTAACATATTTTCTTATATGCCTACTTGCAACAGATGTTGTATACACTAAACTAAGTGGAGCTTTATGACTTTTAGCAAACAGCAAAGATCCTGGCATGTAGATTTATAAAGGTCTGAGCTTCTGTCTGAGATTGAGTTTCACCATCAGCCAATCTAAAACTAGCTTTCAAAAGTAACATCATTTTTGATTGGTTGAAACAAAATCTAAAACTCGAGAATTTAATTATTTCCAGGCCTGAAGCTAAAATCCACAATGCAACAACAATCTGCAACTACACTGTTTCACAGATGGAGGCACATTAAGCATAACGGAGAATTTAACTTTGTTTTAAAACTTCTTTTACACATCTAAAGGTACATGTACAAGCAATCCAAAATCAATAAGAAATGTAAAGGTTGGTGTGCATTTTCTTGTACTACTCATAGCTGAAGCTCCATCCTCCTGAAACAATCATTAAATTAATGGGGAAAAGTACATAGTCACTTAAAGTAGTCCACAAGATAATGGCTGATAAGTATTTAAGTTCCACAAATGGAAAATTATATGACTACCCCATGTTTAATAGTCCTTTTCGTTGGCATCACCTCAATCTTTGGTCAAGTTATGTGGTCTTAAAGTACAGAATGATTCTTCTAATCACACTTAATGTAACCAAGACATTTGACCTCAGACCTCACAATAAATAGGTCTCTTCTACATGTTAAATGCAAGCCCTCCACCAACACCTTCAGTTAAAAACGTGTGACCTATTGCACAAAAAACATTTTTCTTCATTTAGTCATGTGACCCTGACCTTTGACCCCAAAATAACTAGGCTTCTTTCTTACCCAATTTATAAGTCGTCAACAAAAACTCTAGTGAAGGTATACAGTCAATAACTGGCATTCTTGTGCAGAAGCTAATTTCATTTTGTTATAGTGACATTAACCATCGACTATTTTGACCTCAAAAGTTTTGGGTTACTTCCCCGCTCCAAATGCAATCCATCCACAAAGACTGACCCTGGCCTGTCATTTAAATAATGTAATTGTGCATAAAAGCTTTTCTTTTCTCAATCAGTGACCCCAAAAATTGAAAAGAGCTCTTCCTTTACCCCATTTGCAATACATCTACAAGTTTGGCACATGTAGATAGTGGACACCTTGACTTATAGTGCAATGTGCAGAAACAAAAATTGGTAATAATTCTTCCTACCTTATGGCTGTAATTAAATTAATCAAATTTGCACTGGTTAAGATCATAGACTCCTCTTACACAAAAAGTATGATGGTGAGTGAAATGAGTATGTATGTGTGTGTGATTTAGATTTTTAATGTAGCTTTAACAATTTTTCAGTCATATCGCTACGATGTCTGCAGTGTGACAGTGTGACAGTTTATAGCCATGTCTAGCACTGGGGCATCATGCCGCAGACATGTGGCATAATGTTGCACCCAGTCACATTATCCTGACACCATGCCGATCATTCCTAACACTAACCTCTTAATGCTGATCTCCAAGCGAGGCAGCTGTTAATATCATTTTTTAAAGTCTTTGGTATGACTTGGCCAGGGATCGAACCCGCAACCTCCCGCATCCGAGGCGGATGCTCTAACCACTAGGCCACCGGAGTGGTCAGTGAAATGAGTAAATTTTTATCAAGATCACAACAGAAAGCCTGATTTACCATGTATGGCATTTTGTAAATCACAAAAGATTTCCCCCAGTCTTGTATACTTTTGACTTTATCATACCCATACAAAGGACTGTAACTTTGTGATTATTAAAACTGCATAAGCATTTTCTTTTTCATTAGTAAATACAAGGCAGGAGTTTCATTTTAGTCCAGTCCCACCATTACAATGCACCTACATATGAAGAAATATTGACATCATAACACTGATGTTATAATGTAATGACCACATCATCAGCTTGAACTGTGCAACATGTACAGATTCTACCAAAGCCATTCATGGGTAAAAAAAAAACATGCTCACGGGTACAAGAAAGACTGGATAAAATTTGTCCATATTGATGAAAATTAATGAGTGCAGTTTCACTTAAAACCATGGTTATGGACACTTGATAGTAATAAGTTGTGTCTTTGAGTTTAATCCAGTTTTAAACCACCATATCTGACATAGTAGTCATATATACCTTAAAAAGCACACATCCCTCGTTTGGTCAAAAATTGCAATAAATGGTAACTTCTAAGCGCACATCTCATTCTCAACATGCCTTGTACGAAAGAGATGGTTCATAAAATTCACCTAGAACATTACCATTATCTGAGGACCTACCTACATGTACATACAGTGGCATGGCTCCCGAAATTTCATTTACCTTATTACCTTGTAAAAAAAAAAAAAAAATTCTTATAAGTACGAAAAATAAAATATGTAAAAAGAGTTTTATTGTCATTTTGGAGAAGAGATTGTATATAAATTCGAATATAAGACGATTGTGGCGTGGCTCCTGAAATATTATATACATGTATTATTCTCGTACACGGAAAACATTTCTTCTTTGGGGAGGTAATTGCGTATGGATTCGAATATAAAACAATCATGGCGTGGCTCCTAAAATTTTTTAATTTAACCAATTTCTTACAGTTTTGTGCCAAAATAAACATCGGAAATACGAGTTTCTGAACCAATGGCTGGGCCTTTTGAGAACTTTGATCTTTGTTTATTGTTGAAAAATGACAGCTCATAAGTGTTAATCTTATTATTACTGATCCATGAGCAATGAAGCCATCAAGTCTACTTTGTGTTTGTCTTCAATGCATTCCGTATACAGTCGTTGCTCAAACAATATCCGACATATGTTCTCTAAACTGACTACACAACTAAGCAACAAACAATGCGGCTGTTGATAAAAGATTCTCACCTGAATTTATAGATCAATTAATTTAAGTACATTGCTCATCATCAAAGTCAACTGCCGAGCTAAACTTGTCGAAATTATGGGGCAACGATTTATAAAACATCAAAGAAACAAAGCCGCCAACATGTGCACGTGGCTTGGCGGTGTTGTTTTATGCAATCAGTTGACCAGTGAATAATGTTGTCCACTTCCTAATATCAGTTTTTAAAGTGAATTATAGAAGAGAACTTGTGAAAAAGATTGTTTGCGATGAAACCTCCGTCCAGGCGACACTACAAAGTTTAAATCTGAAAGAAGTAATGTACCTCGGCGGCAAATCTTGGGATGCCATTACGCCCAGATGCATTGAGAAATGCTGGGAAAAAGGACTTGGGGCAGCATTTACTATTACTCAGGATAACAGCGGTGATGATGATGATAGTTTATTGATGGATTTTCTGAGAATGATGTGTTCGAGGCTGAGAGAGCATTTGGGAAGCTGATGCAGTCACGTGACCGTGTTAATGAATGGCTCAATTTTGATAATGACTGCCCAGTTGCAGATCAAGTTTCGGATGCAGAAATTGTTCAAAATATTAAGTTCAATAACACCAATGGTGATGACAATGGTGATGCTTCTGATGACACTGAGGACACCACACCTGAGGATAATCCACCGTCAGCAACAGAAGCAGTCAAAAATTTAGAGTGTGCTTTGAGATGGATGGAGATGCAAGATATTGACTATGTTCGAATTCTTCAGTTTAGAAATATGATTGACTTTGCGAAGAGCAAACTTGACAGTAGCAGAAAGCAGCTGAAAATCACTGAGTTTTTCAAACAATAATAAAGCATTACAATTCACAGATGAGAAAATTCAGCAGTATGAAATTTATACAGACACCGTTTTTTTAACCTTCGGATGTACTGTTCCATCATTCGGTATGTAATATTTCCTATTTATTTTTCCATTGAATTCAGTCACATAATGATCTGTGACAAAATTATTGAATATTTTAAATCTGTGTGCGGATATTTTCGATGGAAATACTTGTATTGTGGATTCAATGTATGTGATTCAATTCACGGTGAGTACACAGTGTTGATACTCTATTCATGCTATTGATTAGATATGTATATATAAACTATACACGTGTATGTACCAATGCGTGGTTCTCTGAATAAAGAAATATATTATATATGCAATCTCTGTTATCACTGCAGGTGTTTTCTCATTTAATATACATTGATTTAAAATGGTAATTATGCCAATGAAGCACACGTTTCTGCACCCGTTTTCATTACCACCCCCACCCACCCCACTAACCCTGCAAATTTGTTGGTACTGTACATGGTTGCTTATAACATGGTTTAGTTCATAACACGGTCGGGTTCTATGGCTCCCAACTACCGTGTTATAGCGGGGTCCCACTGTACCATTATCTGAGAACCTACCTACATGTACATCCATGCTTGCTGTATCGTTACTGATTAGCTCTGAAAGATTAAATGTCTAAAAGCCATATCTGTTTTATTGGGTGTGATCATACTACAAGAATAATGACAGAGACTAAACCTCCAGAATGGAGACTTCCCAGCATGGACAAATGGAGCCAATTCTACTAGCATCTATACAGATGTGATGGGAACACTCTTTACATCTCTGATGTGCAATTACTATTATTACCATTAACCTCATAAAATGTTGATTGTTATGGGTTTAGCACCATTTTTCAGCACATGACAGCTATACATGGCGGCCAGTATATTTGATGGGAGAAGAACCTGGGATAAACCCCTTGAAGAGCCACCAACCAATGGAAGCTACTGGCATGCTTTTGCAGATACCCATGTTAGCCGAGTCATGACTCAAACCCCCACGAGGTGAGATGTCGGTGATCTACTAAAGGCTAGTGTCTTAGACCATTCAACCACCCAGGGCCCCTTCACAGAATGTGCCAAAATAGTACTTTAATGAGCACACTGTGCATATATTACAGTGAAAATGGTAAATTAAAGATGCCACAATAACAGACTAAGTCACAACACAGTTGTTGCAGTGTACGTTAACAGCACACTTGAGCATGTCACCTTATGAAGTCTAACTGGCTAACAGCAAATTACAAACCAATCAAACATCAGAAATATAAATTGTGTGTCAGCCTGAGAGACTTTTCTGTATCTTCGGCCAGTAGCAGAAATAAATCAGAGACCAAGTTATTTCTTACTGTATTGAAAAAGCTAATGCAGCCTCGAAACATGTTGGTTGCAGATTACCTGCCAAATACCAAATACCTGCAGACATACAAATACACAGAATCCAATCATTCATGTAACAACTATATTTTTCAAAGAGCCACTAACCCTTTCACTGTAACAACCAACTTGTGACAGGCAAAAACTCAACCAACCGGATATAAAATATCTGAAATTATTTGCAATCCCTACAAAATTGGAGGACCAGTCTTATCCAGTTAAGGTATTACATAATATTAAATTAAAATATAAAAATTTATTTAACAAAATCAGTAACAGAATCTAAATATAAAAGGAAAAGTAGCAAATTGTTTTATATTTGACTTAGCATTTGGAAGTATTATTACAGCATTAAAATTGAAAATGATAAGTAATTAGTGTTAACTTTTTAAAAACAAGAAGCAAATATTATCAATGCCCATATTCTTCAATTTAAGAAATACTGTCAATGATCTAATAAATAGGGTCCTCAATTATGACCCTACTGATTACAAGTGAAATTTTCAAGCCCTGGTCCCACAAGGACAAACCATTGGATAAAATGGTGGCAATTTTGGAATGCACAATAAATGTATTCATCAGATAAGAATGGTATAAAATTACTAAAGCTTGTGTAAAAGAACTCTCTTTAAATCATTTGCATTATGCATTTCCTGACATAGTACCAGACACCAATCACTGCCACTTAAAACAAACTAGTCCTTTATTACAAACTATGTTAGTGTTTTGTCACAAAACCTGACAGCAAAAATGGGATCACAAATGAGAAATATCTGTTAGCTGGTGAATGATATCATAATCATTTTAATGTGAGGAGTTTATTCTAAAGGTGTGATTGATTAGTGTGAACTGACAGCTGGTTCACAGTGATACAACAATGTCATACTTCCAAAGGGTTTTCTAACTGGGGATTATCAAACTAGTTTATTAAGCTATGAAGTACAAAGTCCCTTTGGTTGTCAAATAGCTCTTTAATGATGAAAATTAATAGATAAGAGCCACAAATCCAACTGCACCCTATATCCCAGAATATGTACATCCCACTATTGATTTCCAACCTAACAAAAACTTACTCATCAATGTTGTTGTTACTGATTTAAACCTAACAAAGGCAAACATTGTCTACAAGAACATAAATGATTTGCTTCCAGCATTTGTTCTGTTCAAGGTGTACACTTGATGTATGTAGGTATGGTAGTGATGTAAACTCACCTGTGTACAGACCTATTCTACTGTTGAATAATTTGGTGCTCACTGTCATTACATGGTTATAAATTAAGGAGATTATATTACAGGTACAGATGTCTACTGTAAATTTAATTTAAATGACTCAGTGTACATAGTGACACACATCACATTTTACAATGCTGCTTTGTACAACTGATGCATCAAACTGTACATCTTGAGCAATAATAATAATAATAATAATTTTTTTTTCAGGGTAAAATTAATTAAGCTACATACAGTATTAGTTAATTTACAAGACCTTCAGGTGCATACAATATTCTATACATGTACACAATTTTTATAAAGGGAAGGAAAATCAGGTTTTGATTTGTGGGTTGTTGCCACATAAATAGTTCACCTGAAATTTACAGAATGTACATACATATATATATCAATGTACAAAGTTTACAAATGAATTATATTAAACATAAGAACAAAAGAGAAATATTTTGGTGAGAGATATTATGTGTTAAAGTAGTTGAAAGATGATGCTTTGAACATTATAAGACTGTCAGCTTGCTTTAGTTTAGGTGGTAACTTGTTGCTGTTAGTAGTTCTAGTACATGCAGATTACTTTTCAGTGCATTAGTTCTTGCTACTTTTAAACATATGTTTTGATGTAGATCTTGAAAGAGTGTATCAAGTGCAA
This sequence comes from Megalonaias nervosa, assembly GCA_016617855.1. Taxonomy (NCBI): domain Eukaryota; kingdom Metazoa; phylum Mollusca; class Bivalvia; order Unionida; family Unionidae; genus Megalonaias; species Megalonaias nervosa. The sequence continues at coordinate 9,501 of JAECUM010055058.1, forward strand.
GTTCAGACACATTATAATGTATCATTTAGTGGAAGCATAAACAAGTGGGCAAGGAATCTGTGGAATTAAACCCCCTGTGTGGACCCAGGTGAGAAGCCCTCAAAACTTCCTGCATTTTAAGTGTTTCCTGGGCATAATATTAACCAACTTAATGAAAACTTCCAGTTGTTTTACATTCATTTTTAGGCAGTGTATATACCAACTCTTTCCCCCAACCCCAACCCCACCTGCATGTGGTCACAAATATGTCCCTGAATATAGCTGGTTTTGACAAGCATATCACTACCGTTAAAGGGTGTTCAATTATGAGGGGATTCACAAACCCATATACATCAATGATATTTTTTTAAACTGACAAAAGGACTCTAAAGACTTAAACACATCAGCAGATGATACCATTGGATTTACATCTAGTATAATTCTAACTGCAGGCTTATACGGTTTAATTACATCATTAATATATTATCGTATGCATGTTGCTTATGTTCCAACAGAAGTCCATAATAGTATGTAATAAGTTAAATAAAATAGTGTACTTACATGAGTTGGTAGATATTTCTTAAGTCTTTGTAGTGATGTCAGTTGGAAAGCTCTAATGTTACAGACACAATGATGATTCAAAGTTTGTTTATCATTAACATGTACCCAATGGAGTCTATGACATTTTGCATTAGATACACATGTATATTCATCAATTAAAGACAACTCAATGGGGTTTTGCATTAGATACACATGTATATTCGTCAATTAAAGACAACTCAATGGGGTTTTGCATTAGATACACATGTATATTCATCAATTAAAGACAACTCAATGGGGTTTTGCATTAGATACACATGTATATTCGTCAATTAAAGACAACTCAATGGGGTTTTGCATTAGATACACATGTATATTCATCAATTAAAGACAACTCAATGGGGTTTTGCATTAGATACACTTGTATATTCATCAATTAAAGACAACTCAATGGGGTTTTGCATTAGATACACATGTATATTCATCAATTAAAGACAACTCAATGGGGTTTTGCATTAGATACACATGTATATTCATCAATTAAAGACAACTCAATGGGGTTTTGCATTAGATACACGTGTATATTCGTCAATTAAAGACAACTCAATGGGGTTTTGCATTAGATACACATGTATATTCATCAATTAAAGACAACTCAATGGGGTTTTGCATTAGATACACATGTATATTCATCAATTAAAGACAACTCAATGGGGTTTTGCAAGTATAATCGATCTTCAAGTATTGCAGTGGTTTTCAGATATTTATACACATTCCACTGTATTGGCACCATTTACTGACAAGATTCAAGTCATATTGCAATTGCTCTTGAATCTGCTTGCTGTCTTGACCTATTGGTGTGGAATGCTGGTTCAAATCTTACCCAATGGATCTGCAATCATCAGCTACCATGGTGTGGCCATGGACAGAGTGCTTTATTCCAACTGCCTCAGCTGTAAAAAACCTACTGACTTGAATATTTTATTATCACTTAGTTTTAACAATTTAGCACCCTATACTATCTACACCTATGTCTTTTGAGTGCTGATACCATCTACACCTATGTTTTATGAGTGCCTATACTATCTACACCTATTCTGAGTGCCTATACTATCTACACCTAAGTCTTTTGAGTGCCTATACTATCTACACCTATTCTGAGTGCCTATACTATCTACACCTATGTCTTTTGAGTGCTGATACCATCTACACCTATGTTGTATGAGTGCCTATACTATCTACACCTATGTCTTTTGAGTGCTGATACCATCTACACCTATTCTGAGTGCTGATACCATCTACACCTATGTTGTATGAGTGCCTATACTATCTACACCTATGTCTTTTGAGTGCCTATACCATCTACACCTATTCTGAGTGCCTATACTATCTACACCTAAGTCTTTTGAGTGCCTATACTATCTACACCTATTCTGAGTGCCTATACTATCTACACCTATGTCTTCTGAGTGCTGATACCATCTACACCTATGTTTTATGAGTGCCTATACTATCTACACCTATGTCTTTTGAGTGCTGATACCGTCTACACCTATGTTGTATGATTGCCTATACTATCTACACCTATGTCTTTTGAGTGCTGATACCATCTACACCTATGTTTTATGAGTGCCTATACTATCTACACCTATGTCTTTTGATTGCCTATACCATCTACACCTATGTCTTTTGAGTGCCTATATCATCTACACCAGTCTTACAAAGTCTACAAATGTCTGGCTTGTGCCTACTTCTTCAAGACTTGATCCAAGTGACGGTATAAGCAAAATAATTATAGCTGAATAATTCCAGATTAATAGATTCCATAACCATAATTATAGATGAATTACTGCAGATTAATAGACTCCATAATGATAATAGTAGATAAATTACTGCAGATTAATAGATTCCATAACCATAATTATAGATGAATTACTGCAGATTAATAGACTCCATAATGATAATAGTAGATAAATTACTGCAGATTAATAGATTCCATAACCATAATTATAGATGAATTACTGCAGATTAATAGATTCCATAACCATAATTATAGATGAATTACTGCAGATTAATAGATTCCATAATAATAATTAGAGATAAATTACTGCAGATTAATAGATTCCATAACCATAATTATAGACAAATTACTGCAGATTAATAGACTCCATAATGATAATTACAGATAAATTATGCAGATTAATAGATTCCATAACCATAATTATAGATGAATTACTGCAGATTAATAGATTCCATAATGATAATTATAAATTACTGCAGATTAATAGATTCCATAACCATAATTATAGACGAATTACTGCAGATTAATAGACTCCATAATGATAATTACTGATAAATTACAGCAGATTAATAGATTCCATAATGATAATAATTGATAAATTACTGCAGATTAATAGATTCCATAACCATAATTACATATGAATTACTGCAGATTAATAGATTCCATAATAATCACAGATAAATTACTGCAGATTAATAGAATCCATAACCATAATTATAGATGAATTACTGCAGATTAATAGATTCCATAATAATAATTAAAGATAAATTACTGCAGATTAATAGATTCCATAACCATCCAATACACCAGTGTACTTTAGTCAGAAAGCAAGCAAAGGTTGATATGATGGCCCTGTCACTCCACACAACTTCATTTGATCATATGGCAGGTTTTTATGTCAGAATGTAATGGATCTTCATAGTAAGGGATAAATGACAGATGAACACTATACTGTCTTAACATTCATATTCCTTTTATTTACCTAATATTCCAATTAAATAAATGGGATGAATATAATGAATGTTGTTCAGATATTAACCACTCAAAACTCTTCAGCCAGCACCTTTTTCACTACTAAAGATAACTTGTAATTTTTTATTTCATTTTGATCAACCTGACAAACCGGCATAATTTATGTCTACCAGATGTGGTTTGGTTTCACTGTTACACGATTAGATCATCAAGATTTATATATCTGTCAGTTTGTAATCATTCCTACCTCAGACTTATATACCAATTAATGTGAAGTCATTCCTATTTCAACTGTCAATGTATAACATATTTGAGTGGGCAGAAGAACTACCATATGTAGATCGGAATGACTATAAAAAGACCTTATCTGAAATGAATACAATTTGGGAATGAAACATGATTACACACAAAGAGTTATCATATAAAAGAACCATAGCTGCTTGGTATTGTGTTTATGTACTAAATGTAGTACTTTAGTAAGAATTTTAAAAAAAAGATATGCTGTGACATAACTAAATATATAGATGATAAATAAACAAAGACATAATAATGAATGAGTCAAAGAAAATCTGTATAAATGTAACAATGAGGGAGATTAAAGAGTAATGACTTATGTTCAACATGCCAAATAAAACCATGCACTAGTTAATTCTCGATACTCAAAGAATGAGAGAAACCTAAAAAGAGTGTACATCTACTGTACCTGCCAAACATTGTGATTTTGATGTAATCCATTCAGGTGAACCTAACAAGATGAAGGGTGTCTCCCAACCCTCCCATCACTCACCTAAATCTCCTGTATACACAAATTATTATTAACAGATTTTATTTTTTCCATTTTTTTTTTTCACACTTTGCTTCTACTGTAGCATATTTAAGGTAATATTGCCTGCAGTCACATGACTATGAACTGGCTTAAGAAGAGCAAGAGAATTTAGTCGCTAACATCAAGCAACATAAAACAATTAGCATAATTCTGATTCTGTCTGCAGAATCAGTTGGCTTCAGTGTTTTAAGTTTGTTGACATGGATTATACTATGCGAGGTCAGAAGTAATTCTGACAGAATGCAAATATTGAAAGTGAGACTACTTACTTCATCTATTTTAGAACTAGTTTATAATAGGCAACATAGTCAAGAATTATTACAAAGGCCTTTTTATATGGACTTCCCAGGGCATAGTCCATACCATAATATGTTGTCTTAAGTTGATTATTTTTATTGCTGATTTTAGTTTATGAATTATTATTAAGCCTTCCTTTTCCTTATTTTCCTCATTATTCCATCACCTGGCAACTTCATTTTCCTGTGCTTCTTTAAAAAAAATTTTTATATAGATTCTTTATCAACTATGTATTTAAGTGAGATGAAATTCATTGAAAGAGCTATGAATATGCTTCAACGGATCAATATCAATAACCATCAACCTGCAAAACAATTCTTTTCTAAAAGAGGGAACCCATAAGAATAAGATAATAAGGTAAAAAAAGAGATACATATTATCAATATGAATTTTACACAAAATTATAGAATACAAAAAGAAATATTTTCAAACAAATTTCACACTTCTCTTTGGCTTTGCATCATACCCACCATAAGGCCACATGAGAGGGTTTTAACCCCTGACCCCTCATGCTACTTTTCCAACTTATGCTTCTTTATTTCTTTTTTAAATGTCTGATTTATAGCATCTGTATGTGACAAATTGTCTAGAAAACAGACTTGTCTAAACGTCTGATTGATAGCAGTTGTGATTAATTTCCTAGAAAACAGACTGGATTACTCAATCTGAAAACCTGTCTCTCAGCTTCATTATAATAATGAAAAGAATCGGTTTTCATGTATTATCTACGTGCGTATATTTTGCAAACTTGTACCTATCTAGCTGACTAGTACTATCTACTGCTTGTTCTTTGAGAACTTGTGCCTATCTAGGGATTGACTGGTACTATCTGCCTGCTTGCTCTTTGAGAACTTGTACCTATCTAGGGATCGACTGGTACTATCTGCCTGCTTGTTCTTTGAGAACTTGTGCCTATCTAGGGATTGATGGGTACTATCTACCTGCTTGTTCTTTGAGAACTTGTGCCTATCTAGGGATTGATGGGTACTATCTACCTGCTTGTTCTTTGAGAACTTGTGCCTATCTAGGGATTGATGGATACTATCTACCTGCTTGTTCTTTGAGAACTTGTACCTATCTAGGGATTGATGGGTACTATCTACCTGCTTGTTCTTTGAGAACTTGTACCTATCTAGGGATTGATGGGTAC